>NW_020769772.1:3984-63564 GCF_900518735.1 Pseudonaja textilis | reverse complement strand
ACCACATACATTGGACAAACTAACAGAAGAATAAGTGCACGCATTGAAGAACATAAGAACTCAATCAAAAAAGAAGAAACGACCTCTTCCCTGGTCCAACACCTCAAAACCACAGGACATGAGATTGACTTTAAAAATACCAGAACCATCGCCAAAACTGAACACTTCAACAGCAGAATAATCAGAGAAGCCATAGAGATAGAAAAACGCCCACACAGCATGAACAAACGAGATGACACCTCCCACCTTCCAGCCATTTGGAAACCCGCCCTCATGAACAGACGAGTACCTAACATGAAGAATGACACCAGACCCACACCCATGAGAGCCACACAAGATGCCACCACCACACTTCCATGTAGAAAATACAAAGACTTATTAGACCCACAAGGAAATTTGAAACCGAGGCTGGATCTTCAAGAGCAAGGACATAAAATTGATCAATGGGTTTATCTTCAGATTCAAAGCAGATATAAACAAGACAAAAAAGAATTCGGAATTAATAACAAACTGCAACAGTTAGATAAAATTTTATTAGGATCAAATAAAAAAAACATAACAAAATTTTATAACTACTTATTAGAAACAGAACTAGAAGAAGAAATCGTAAAAGGAAATATGATTGCTTGGAGTAAGAATGTAGGGCGCAGCATCACATTAGCGGAATGGGAGAAAGTTTGGGGCAGAAACAATAAGATTACCAAATCGGCAGCATACAAAGAAAATCTTTATAAAATGTTCTATAGATGGCATCTCCCCCCTTCGAGGTTAGCGAAGATGCACCCCAACATGAGTCCGCATTGCTGGAAGTGTAGGAAAAAAGAAGGAACCTTTTTCCATATGTGGTGGTCCTGTGCAGAAACCCAAAAGTATTGGAAGAAAATCAAAACTTGGTTGGAAGAAATCACCAAAGAGCAGATCGAATACAAACCAGAGTCCTTCCTACTAGGGATTTTTGATAAGCAAATTTCCAAAGAAACCAAATACATAACAATACACATTTTAACAACGGCCAGATTAGCCTTCGCTCAACATTGGAAACAACACCAAATTCCATCAGAAGAAATGATTATTGAAAAAATCTCAAAATGCGCAGAAATGGATAAATTGACTTTGGCGCTAAAAAACAAAGACACTTCACTATACTATGACAGCTGGAATTGTTGGTATAATTGGATTGACCAAAGATAAATAATATATTATAAGGCATAAAAGAAAAGTATCAATACATAACAACGAGGTAGCGATATAAGTTAAAAACAGGTGTGGTTATATGACACAAGTTAAGGTGATGAAAACAAAAGAAGATCTTGCAAACTGTTAAAATAAGAATACTTTTAATCCTGTAACCTCTTTCTTTCTTTCTTTTCTTAAAATTCTTTCCCTCTCTTCCTCTTCTCTTTTCTTTCTTTTCTTTCTTTCTTTCTTTTGCTTATTTGTGTATGTATTTTGACTGGTTTTAATTGTAAAAATTAATAAACTATATTTAAAAAAAAAAGAAAACAGACTCACACCCACTCAGAAGATGAGACACGACCACGGACCAGAAGCCGCACTGCAGCTGCATCACTACCCACTTCAAACCCCTCCGAGCCATACATGAAGCAAACCGACACCCACTATGAAGATGCAGCACGACCACGAACTCAAAGCCAAACAGCAAGATCCCAGCTCACCAACTCAAATCTCCCAGCAACTAAGACTAACCTGAGCACAACCAAGCCCCCACCTGAACAGAACACGCCTCCAGCCAATCAGAACACGACCAACCCCCCATCCAATCAGAACACAGCCAAACCCCCTACCAATGAGAACACCCCCCACCCAATCAGAACACAGCCAAGCCCCCACCCAATCAAGTCACACCCCCACTAGCAGTTAAAAGGAAGAAGCAGCTGCAATCTCACATCCCTCAGAGAAGCACAGAGCTGAAGACAGAAGCCTGAAGATGATGAATGAGACTTCATTGAAACGTTGCCTAGATACTTCGAATCTTATGCAGGAGAAAACCTGAACAACCAAAGATCCACATACAAATACCCGCGAGAACCTCAGAAAACATATATATATATATATGTAAGATTCGAAGCCGGTAATCTACTAAGTAACAATAAAGTCTGGTAGCAAAAAAAAATAAAAAATAAAGAAAAGAAATAGCCAAGCCTCACTTTGACATCTCCCTTTAAAAAACACCACTTATTCAGTTTTGTCAAAAATCTCACAGATTTCTTCTTATAATCAAAGTGTCCTTTCAAGCCTCAAAATGTTTTTTAAAAAAGTTTCTCACCCAGCCGACACACTTTCTCTTTCAGCCTCTTCCTTTCCGGAGCTGACCCGATTTCAGCAGCTTTGGGGCTGCCTCTCCACCACCAGCAAAAGGGACTTCTCCTGGGTCAACCAGGGACTTTGCAGTGTCCCTGGGATCCACAGGGTGTACCCCTCATGATAACCATCCCTACGGGACAGTTTAGGTCCGTTTGGACCAGCCAGGGGTTAAGATATCGGCTGCAATCTTAGAGCTTGATTGCAAACCATACCGTCGCGATGCCAGCTCCTCCCCTCTCCCCGAGAAAAGATCAATATTTTTTTATTTAATAGTTACCTGGGAATAGTATTGCAGAATTACCTTCCTTGCATTTTTAAAAAAATGTCAAAAGGAGACATGTTGATTTGATCATAGCTGTACTGCTGTGAACTTTTAAAACTTAGATGTAGAGCAGAAAATGAGAAAGAAACTTGGGAAAAATTGTTCTAAATGTGTTTGTATGTTGGACAGAAACATATGCAAGGTCCTTAGTGCTGTCTGGACTTGGTTGTTTCCTTTCAAAAAATTCATGACCCAAACTAGATAGCATCATCAGTGCAGCAAAGTTGATGTTACCTAATTTGGATAATGAAACATCTGCAAGAAAACAGCCAAGCTCAGAAAGCACCATCCACTCCTCATTTCAACCCTGAGCTACAAATATTCTCCTTTATATAATCAAGTCCCATATTTTTTCCTTTAAGCATAGTTTAAAAAGAAGGTAAATGCAACTGGCTTAGGGATTACATGATGGAGTGCAGCCTATTAGATGTTTATAACATAATTAATTGGAATTCATGCTCTTGCATCTTTTTCCCCATTTTGTTTTTACCAATTTAACTTAAATTAATTGAATTTAATCTACATGGATTGTATTAGTATGTATGCTTCCCAATGTCATGACATGAGGTGAGGGTGGGTGGTATAAATAAATAAATAAAGGCACATTAAATCATGGTCTTAAAAAAGGTGAATTACATCAGGGAAAGTGAGAAGAAATTCTGCAACACCACTTTCTTCCAACTTCTCAGTTCCCACAACAGCACATCATCTGTGACATAGGGGAGGATTACAATTCATTATTTCTCAGCTTTTTATCCAGAACCTTGCCTCCTAACCAGATTTGGGTTAGAGATATTAATGTGAATTTTCTTCCACATTTAAAAATAGAATATGGAAGTTATTAGAAGGGTTTTTCTTTTTTTGGAGAGGCAGGGATATTGTGAAACCTATAGGTTGAATTGACTTTCACACAAAATTGTCTTAGGCACTCTATTCTGAACAAGGCCAGAAAAATTAACATTTGAAAGAATAGATGTGGAAAAAATCTTGGAGGAGATTGTCACCTTGCATGTCACCTTGATTTGCTCGTGTAGGGAAGAATGCAGAACCACCAAATTTCACAAAACCTATATGCTGATAGTAACCAATCTGGCTTCTTTCAAAGAGTCTAATATAAAAATAAGCTTCATTTCTTTATTAGTTGCTCCTTCTTGTTCAGGTCAGATCTTAGAATAATGATGTAGCATTTGGGGGAAAAGATGCAGACCAGTAATCCAGCTGCTGAAGCCAAAATGGAAAAGATCTCCACAGCCACCATGTATTTTCCTTTGGTGCTTAGATAGGTTGGAACAAATGATACCCAAACACTACAAAAAACCAACATGCTGAAGGTGATGAATTTGGCTTCATTGAAGCTGTCAGGTAAATTTCTAGCTAGGAAGGCAACTGTGAAGCTGACAGCAGTCAAGAACCCCATAAAGCCAAAGACGGTATAAAACATAGTGGCTGAACCTTCATTACATTGCAAGATAATTTCTTCTGTCATTGAATGCATGTCAGAATCTGGGAACGGGGGGAAAGTTGCCAACCATGCTAGACAAATAGTAAATTGTATCACTGAGCAAGGTAGGACAATTGAAGCAGCCAATCTTTTCCCTACCCATTTCCGCATTTTGGAACCAGGCTTGGTGGCCATGAAAGCAAGAACAACAATGGCTGTTTTTCCCAATATACAAGAAAGAGCTACAGAAAAGATTAGGCCAAAAGCAATTTGTCTCAAAAGACATTTCACTTGGTCAGGTTGTCCAATGAAGAGTAAAGTGCAAAGGAAGGAGAGGAGGAGAGCAATGAGAAGAGTATAAGTAAGGTTCCTATTGTTGGCTTTGACAATGGGAGTGTCTTGGTATTTAATGAAGATCCCCAATAATAAGACTGAGCTGAAAGACAAGAAGACTGCTGTGGCCAGCAAAGAAATGCCCAAAGGCTCTTGATAAGTCAAATAAGTTATGTTTTTCTGAAGACAACTATCCCGGTCTTTGTTTGGGTATTGATCTTCTGGACATGAGAAACAATCATCTAAGTCTGGAGAAAACAAACAAACAAGGAAACCATTAATGGAAAAAGTATTTTTTTCCAGCATCAATCATCAATAAAACAATAGATCCACTAAGGTTCTATGATTTACATAGGGAATCTGATTACTTTTTCTTAAAATAATTCATAGTATAATTTATGGTATGTTTCCTGAGAATGCTAGGTACATTTGAACTTGGTTGTTTGATATGAAGATAAAGTATATTTAATTCAAAAGAAACAATGTATACCTAAGAAGGAAACCAGGACAAAACACATGCTCTGAAATCTCTAGCTCCAACAACTGTCTAAAACAAGGCTATCAAAGTCACGGTACCATATTGCCACTACATGACATTTCATGACTTTTTTCTGTTTGCAGAACTGGGATGGGCATGGCCTACATATGATGCATCTGGCCCATGGGCTACTAGTGTGACACCCTTGGTCTAAAAGAAAAAAATGAACAACTTTCTGCAAGGAATATAAATCCTTCCATCCCTCACCATCTAGTCAAAGCTGAAGAAGCTTGTTGTATGACAAGTGAAATGTCTTCAAAGAAAAACTCCAAAGTCCATTTGCCTCTTGAAAAAGCAGCCATGACCTGGATGACTGAGAATCTCTATAGCCAAGCTCTGAAACATCTAACAGCCAGATAAGCATGGATTAAAGCAAGACAAACTATCTGAGAGAAATCTATGCCTGTCAACCTGCAAAATGACTTCAGTTGAAACTATTCTTTCTCATGCTTACTCCTGCTTTGTTTCTTGGTTGACATCCATGGTGGGGAGGGATGGGGGAGCTTAGAAATGTGGTGCCACATCTGCTAGTCATAACATCAGCCAGTGTGTGAATGAAGGTCACATTAACAGACACCTGTTGGAGCCGAGTGGGAACCTGTGGCTGAATTGATTGGCCCATGTGGTCTGAAAGATACAGGGGGGTGAGGAATTTCTATTATTTTAACTAACCCTAAATGAGGAAACCATTTAGAGCTAGCTTCTACTTTCTAAATGCTGATATGATGTACTTAATAAAGGGCTTCTTGAACCTGTGCAAACTGTCAAGAGTCTTGACTGCTTTGAGTTCATTATTTGGAATGATTACAAGACTCTAATCATGGAACTACTTAAGAAAAAATAATATTTCCATCAAAATGGCATCACAATTTACTGCATAAAGACAGGAAGAAAACCCAACAGTGACTTGTGCTGTGAAACATTTGCTAACCAAAAAACCAAGCTCAAAGAACATGAAGAACTCAACAATACAAACCTAATATTCCCATATTCTACTCTGTTGTGCCATAGTTGGGCAGATACACATCTGCAGTCTGAACCCTGATTTTTATAGCATTCTTTAGCCTTATTGAAGTGCCAAGTGGATTGCTGGATGTCCTCTACATGGGACTTCCATTGAATACCATTTGAAAACAGAAACTTTTCCCCAATGCAGCAACACATGCAGTTTTGGTACAACAAACAATTGAAACAATTGAAAGAAACAGATACTCGCTTACAGTATCTGTTTCTTTCAATAAGTCAGCTAGATGAACATATTGTAAGTCTCATGCATTAAGTGTTGTCAACTGATGGGAGTTAGAAGGGTACTTTCTCAGTAAATGCCCAGGCTTTTCCAATATTCTCTCCTCTGAATTTTCAGGTAGTCCTATCTTTTTTATCCCTGTACTAGGCTGGAAAGACTTGTCTCCTGATCGAAATGTTGGTCTAGGATGGGACAAGAATGAGACAATTAGCTCATTCATGTAGGGCTGGTGGGAGAGTATTTTTATAATTTTTTTTAACTTATTGTTGTGATCCATCTGCCGTAGGTGTAATCACCTAGGTTGATGACATGAGATAGGCAGCCATATAAGATCAATAAGCAATAAACATTGTGAGGAAATAGGAAGTAAAATCCAGTGAAAAGATCACATCTGCAGTAAATGCAATCACCATTACCAGTTACCTTTACTTCCAAAAAAAGAAGGTACAAAGGAAATATTTCAGATACTCTACCTAGAAGAAAATTTAATTTAAAAAATAATAGAGTATATTCAAAGAAATATTAAAAAGGGACAATTCAAATCTGTAAAATCTGCTGAACCTTCTAGTTAGAGTAAACTGATTAGTCTTATCATCAAATATCCTGTGGAGGTATGAACATTCAGTTCAAATATTTCATTGTCAAATAATTAAATGTGATGTGAAGCTCAAGATTTTCAGTCATGATAATTTTTGTTCATAATTGAGCCCCCAATTATAATTATTAATATAATAAATATATTCAATATATTCCTTTGCTTACCCATTTGGTTTGCTATCTTCCCTTCTGGACAATTTATACAGTCATAGCAGCAAGATAATTTCCCTTCCACTTTTATCTTGCTATGACCAAGAGGACATTTCTTGTTACAAATGGAAAGAGGTAATGTCTGTTCATAAATAAAATCAGAATTCTTTCACATGAAAAAATTATGCTTTAGGGTTATTCTTTTCATTGCTTAGACATACCCAAATTGTTCATATTGAATCTAGATCTTGCTATTCCATTCCCAGGTTGGTTTCTGGCTTAAATTCCCCACTCCCTCAACTGCTCCTTATTTCATACCTATCATACTAATCAACCCAAGAATACTACTCTAAAGATTTGTTCTGAGAAAATCAGAACTAGAATCTGTGTGAAAATGTTTAACTTGGGAGCTCTTCAAATATGCTTTCCTTGAGGTTCCACATTTTGAGGTGGTCTCCTACATCTGTAATAGCTGTTTCAAAACTTGCTTGATTTTTCCATCATTTAATGAGACTTTTGTGATTTTAAATAGCAAAAATCTGATTTTCAAAATTCAGCATTTTCTGTCTGCCTGCTTATAGTAGAATGATGTCATTTTGGGAGGCTTTTGTATTTGTTTGAAACCTGGAACAGATTGAATACAAATGTAATTTGATCTTTTCTTTAAGGATTGACAGATAATACAGATCATTTACTCTCTTACAAACTTCCAAAAGATCTTTTTTTCTGTGGTACTTCCATTAAAGTTTTTTTGTCCACAAAAATTGAGAGGTGGATATGAGTGTCTGAAAATATTAAACTAAACAGGGATATGATGCTTTTCTAAATCAAGTGTAGAACTCTGTCATACAGATGTAGAAAGAAAGATTTTTATGTCACATGATTAATTTATGGGGGTTTTTTGGAAAATGAATTTTAGGTGATGTATAATCATATTTCCAATGGTAATATACTTTGAAGAGATAGACAGACTGAATTTCTGAAATTATTTTTGAATAATATATTTCAATATTTTAAATTTTGCTATATATCAAATATATTTGAAATATATTTTGAAAGTAAAGTTTCTTTAGGCTATTTCAAGAATGTGAAGCTGCTTAAATTTTAAGCCAATTGTTCTTATTGTATTTACATCATTTATTGATATGGGGCAGTGACTTAAATGATTTCCTAAAAAGTACAAAATGAGACACACCTGGTTAAATGTGAAGGGCCAAGTAATATCCTTCACAGAAATGGTGAGAAACTTATCTAGGGGAGCCATGGGGTCAATTTTTCCAACCTGGACTCTCTGAAAGGACTTGTTTGGGAATGTGACCCAATTTAGAATATCAAATCCAGTTACTAATTCCCCATTGGGTCCAAATGAAATCTCTTCCCCCGCACTGTTGTTAAAGGAGACTTTCTGCAAAAAATGGTGAAGCTAAATGAAGAAAAAAGAAGGAAACCAGAAAGTTAACAGGACTTCTTAAAAGATACGAGAAAAAAAACAAAACAGTTTCTTCATTTCAATCTGGATTATGCTTAATGAAAAGTAGCCTGTTAAAATTTTTTTGCTTCAGTCTACACTATTTAAAATTGAATGGGAATATATTTCTTTTTTAACTTGAAATTTTTTCAGAGGAAAATACCATCACAAAATCCAAAAGCACACTTTGCTCTGTTCAAATGAGCAATCCAAAAATTGTGACTTTACATTGCTTCCATTAAATGCAGGGAATATTAAGTTCTCCACAGAATCCTCAGGGAAAAAAATATGAGTAAAGATGGCCTTTCCTTCCAACTTTAAAAAAAACAAAACTAAAAGAATAACTGAAAACAAATTTATGTGGAAAATCCATTTGAATTAACATTAGAGATAGTCCTTGACTTAAAACAGTTCACTTTTTGACGATTTAAAGTTACAAGGGAACTGAAAATAGTGACTTATGACCATTTTTAACATTTATGACCATGGTCATGTGATTTACATTTGGATGCTTGACAGATGGTTCATACTTATGACAGTTGCAGTGTGCTGTGGTCATGTTATCATTAAGGTTTTCAGGTCTGGTTTAGTAAAATAAAAGACAGAGTTGAGGTGTCTGTGATGATAAGCCAATGTGTTTATTCAGCATTGTGGAAGGAACCCAGATCTATGCAAGGAAGATAGTAATAGATTTCTTTAACTTTCATTTTATTACATAATATGCAGCTGGCATCCTACAATAAGATATAGAAAATATAGAAAGCATCAAAATAGTCAAGCATGGTTCTATGGTTTCAATCACATGCCTAATCCACAGGCTAATGGTTTCCTGTGAAACTTTCCATGGCTTCAAAGGCTTGCTGAGGCCTAGTCTTAAGTTCTGTCATCTCACCATATGTCTCACTTGGGCATTCATCAGAATCATCTGATTCCTGACCAACAATATGGCCCTTTTTTTGCAAACATCTGAAAAGCAACATCAATGAGGCAGCCAGATTCACTTAATCATGTTACTAATTTAACAACTGCAGTGATTCACTTAACAAATGTGGCAAGAAAAGTCATAAAATGGGATAAAATTCATTTAACAAATTTGTCACTTAGCAACCTATTCTGGGTCAAGGACTGCCTAAATTAAATTTCAGCATGAGTTGTTCATATCTATTTTCCTTTTGCCTTATGTTGATAGTTTAATGAAGAGGGAATAGAGTTTGGAATCATCTTCAGGAATTCTTAACACATCTCATAGAGACCTAGAAAACTACAGGGTTTTTTATTATTTATTTATTTATTTATTTCATCAAGCAAGCATTTGATAATATATATGTATAAACATGACTATGTATACATTAAATAGATATGAATAAAAGGGAACTTTAAGACAGAGACGGTAGGCACATTGGTGTGCTTATTATGCACGCCCCTTACAGACCTCTTAGGAATGTGGTGAGGTCAACAGTAGACAATCTGAGGTTAAAGTGTTTGGGGTTTGGGGAAAAAACCACAGAGTCAGGTAGAGCATTCCAGGCATTGACTACTCTGTTGCTGAAGTCGTATTTCCTGCAATTGAGTTTGTGTGGTTTACCCTGAGTTTGTATCTATTGTATGCTCGTGTATTGTTGAGGTTGAACCTGAAGTAGTCATTGATGGGTAGGACATTGCAATGGATAATTTTATGTACTATGCTTAGGTCAGATGGAAGGTGGTGTAGTTCTAAGTTATCTAAACCCAAAATTTGAAGACTCGTGGCATAGGATATTGGGTTGCAAGTAGAAGAGTGGAGGACTCTTCTCATGAAATATTTCTTGACTCTCTCAATTGGATTAATGTCCAATATGCAGTGTGGATTCCAGACAGATGAGCTGTATTCAAGAATTGGTCTAGCAAATGTTTTGTAACAGATAGGTAACAGATCAGTCTGGAAAGCCCTACACTGGATCCTGCTATTTGTCTAGGAAATAACAATACATGGGCCATCTAGGATTGCCTAGAAAAGTTATTATTTATGAGTTTTAGTCTTTCCAACATTAACACGGTAACCTGGATTACTGAACAACATATGCACAGTGATTGAAGCACTAGCATTCTTCTTCTCTCATTAAAAAAGAAAAGGGAAAATTAATAGGATTCTTTAAGGGTATGCACAAATCACACTTTGTTTCTTTTAATTTGGCTTTGCTTAATGAAAGATTACATGTTAAATTTCACATCAGTCTGCACTATTTAAAACTGGAAGAGACTTAATGTTCTGTATCATATTCATTTTTCACCCTACTGCATAACTATAGTATTTCAAATGAAAATATTTCAGATGAGAATTCCATGAAAATATTAACACATGAAGAAAAGCAGTAGATCATTTGCTTTGATTAATTGATTAATTCAGTGTTGCTTATATACCTGATGACTTTCCTGAATTTTGTATTAGCCAATATTACCTGCCATGGTGACTGAAGCAACATCTTCCATCTCCTTTCATCAATTATTTGACCATCTTTGAATTTGGGAGTTTGGCAGAATATGGCCCTCAGAGCATGTGCCACAGCATAGACTGCATTGTAGATGCTGTAACTATGTCCACTCACAGTGGTCTCAAAGACAGAATTAGGAAGAGTCTCCAGCTTCTCTTCTCCAGTGCAGATCCTTTCAGCATTCCTATCTGTCATCTCACTGGGGAATGAGCAGTCAAATGCATCTTTCCAAAAATCCCTTATAAATCCATCTTCTCTTTCAAAGTTTGGACTTCTCTTCAACATAAATTTTTGGAAACCTATTAATGATTTTGAATGAATTGCAAAGGAAAGAGCACCATGGAGAAAATCAATGGGCAAGTGTCTTTGCATTAGAATAGAGGTAAAATCCATCTGAGCTGCCATGATCCAAACTTTGGCTTTTCTTTTCATTGGAATATCATCAGCATCTAAAATGTAGATCATTATTCTCAAAATCACAATGGTTGTAATTTCAGCATTTAAGATCACTGCAACGACTGTACTTCCCATAATCACTTTATATAATTTATCCGCCTGCTCCATCATTTCAGCAACTAAATTACCATACATCATTTGTGGGATACATTCTATGAAGTCAAAGCAGATTCCCCTCTCTGAAAAAATGGAAAGACTCTTTTGAATGAACCTCTCTCTATCTTCCTCATACAGAGAAATCAATCCAACCCAGGTCCACTGGAAATGCAACAATAAGTATAGTATTCCTTTAAGCTGGTGGATCTCATCTGGGAACATCCATTTGACAAAATATGCTGCTGTTTCCTTATTCATCAGTGGGGCTGATCCATATGTGATCTAAATGGGGGGAAAAGAATACAGGCAAAAAAAAGAGATTGTTCCAAAGAGAAGTGTGTGATGTGTATTTTTGTTAATTGTTACCCTTGCTTTTGGTACAAATGGAATACAAGTCTTTCTTATGAGTTCAACAACTAGGCATAAGGAAGTTTCACAGTATGTTTAAGAACAGTTGTGGTGGTGATTTTCATTGTAGATCATTAACCGGTTGTCTTGAGATTCTGCCATGAGGACTCACCATCTGAAAGTAATAAATAATTGAACTTCCCCTCCTGTTCCAATTTTGATCTCACCTGTGGAAACTTATAGTTACACAGAACAGTTGCCATGTTGACACAGGTTTTAGTACGGGGTCCTCCAATGACAGCTACTGTGTTCGTCTGGTCATTACATTTGTAGTTGGGGATAAATTTATCTTTTGTAGATAAAAATTCCATTGCTAAAAGGTAAGTTGTAATATCATCAAAATAGTCAGTAGTGATGTAGAAACCAAGGGTAATATTGGGTAAAATCCCAGAATGTTCATTGATCTCTTTTATAGCAAATGCCAGAGCCAAATTGTGTTGGTAATTATGAGTGAGGAACCTTCAGTGAAAGTTAAAAACTGTGTCAATATATTTTTGCTTCATAGTTAAACATTGGTATTTAAAATTATTACATATATTTATAAATACAGAAAATGTGCTTCTTATTGTTTATTCTAGACATCAGGGATGTGGTCTAAGGCAAATAATAGTCCTAAATTCTGTGAACTGAAAAGAACTGATATGGGAAATGGATAAGTAAACATTATTCTGTAGCTCACTTCCTTCTCTATTTAAGTCTCTTTTTCTGGAAAACATCATGGTGAGCTGTATCTTCCAGGATTAATATGGTTGTTTGCAATAACATTCCTATCTGGAATGAATGAAGGTTGAATAGATATGATTTCAGTTGTATGCTTATAACATTCTTACAAGTAATTTGACATTTGGACTTTGTAATCTGTAAAAATAATAATCCAGTTCCATTGCCTATCACAGTTTCTGCACTCCATAGTGATGGGCAAGGGAAGAAAATTCAGAAAGTACCAGGATATATATAGACTATTTTTAGAACAGCCCTACAATTTATATTAATCACGATTTTCTCCTAATGAAACAAAGGACTGTGAATGTTATTTATGGGAAATAACCTTTGTAATAGTAATATTAAAAGCAACAATACTTCCCTCATTTGAAACTTCAGAATTTGAGGACCTTAAATCTCTCTTAGCTTTAGAATTAAGACATGGCTAAAGATCATGTGGTATGGTAACTATTTTACAGAAGGAAGGAAGGAAGGAAGGAAGGAAGGAAGGAAGGAAGGAAGGAAGGAAGGAAGGAAGGAAGGAAGGGGGAGGGAGGGAGGAAATGAACATTATAGTGGTGATGTGTATGAGTCTGTGAATGAGAATACTTACAGATATTGATCAAGGACATCGTGTGAAGGAACACTTTGAAAAGTGATCTCATTTGAAACAAATAACATCTGATATATGATTGCAGCAATGATTAAATCTCCTGATTGATAATACTTATGAACAATTGGAAGAGGACCTCTGAGGTTACAAGTGAAAGAAATGCACATTATCTCAGAAAAGAAGAATAAAACCGGTGTTCTGAATAGAAGCAATTCAATATATAAAATAATCATTGTACAAATCAAAGTGTAATTTAAGTGTTACCATTCCACTGGTGAGCTGAGACATAATCAATCATCCTCTCATGAATATTTTATAAAATGTAGTATCACATATTAAATATACCTTTTCTCTACTTTTAATTCTGTATTTCTGAGCTGGTATTAATGCAATGCAATATTTTTAACCTGAGTTCATACTTTTCTCATGTTTATTAGGATTCCCTTGATATCTGGAGAAAAGAATAACAAGTTTACCTGGGAAATAACAGCTTATTTGTGGAACTACCTTCCTTGCATTTTTGTAAAATGTCAAAAGGAAACATATTGATTTTATCTTAGCTCTACTACTGTGAATTTTTGAAACTTAGATGTAGGGCACAAAATGAGGAAGAAACTTGGGACATTTTGATGAGTTTTCATGTTGGGGCTGGGCAGATACATATGTGAGGTCCTTAGTGCTCTCTGAGCTTGGCTGTTTTCTTGCAAACATTTCATGACCCAAATTAGGTAGCATCAGCAATGCAGCATGGTTGATGTTACCTAATTTGGGTAATGAAATATCTGCAAGAAAGCAGCCAAGCTCAGAAAGCACCATGGATCCCTTGGTTCAACCCTGAGCTACAAATATTCTCCTTTAGAGATACTTATGTATACTCAAATCCTAGATTTTGTTCATTTAAGCATAATTTAAAAAGAAGGTAAATTCATTTACTGTCAGTTTCTACTAAATGCAGTATCTATTAAAAATGAAGATATAACATGATCCTTGAGGTCAAGAATGGCCTGGAAGAGGGAAATAATCCTGAACTCATGGTATGAATCAATTAATTAAGATGTAGTTATTTATATACTTTTATTTATCAATTTTTATTGTAATAGATACCACTGGTTACTGTTCTGACCTAGGCTTCCCAACAGCATGAAGCTGGGTCCTCATCCCGATAAACTCCTTTTATTTGATTTACAATGAATTGCCTCTCCAACAAAGTCCCAGCCAACAGTCTGTCAGGATTCCAGCAGTTACCCCCATTTAAATCATGGGTCTTGAGCCAAACTTCCAAGACTTAAAAAGGATTTATTGATAGTTAACATGCCGGCACTGCCTGGGTGTAGCCAACTTTGAGACACATAATTCATTGTCACCCTTGACCCTGGTTTCCCCCCCATCATAATTCATATTCTCCAATGGGACACATCCATAGCCAAGAGTGATAAATCATGTTCTCCAGTTAGAATTTTGCATGGCAGAAACTTCAGTCATCTAGTTACTATCTTTGAAAACATTTATGGAATGCAGATTCAGTTTTGCAAGCTGCTGCACTGCTCCCCCTCCCTTTCTTGTTGGCAACTATAAAAAGACTGGATAAATATTTTATGATTCTTTCATGATAGTTCCCAATTAGAAACCTTTATCAGGCTGGGATGGCTTTTCTTTTTGGGGGAAGGCAGGGATATTGTGAAACTCAAGCTGCAAGACAGAAAGATTAGTGTGCGTTATCTGATGAAAAATTGATTTTCACACAACATTGTCTTAGGCACTCTATTCTGATCAAGGCCAGAAAAAAAAACATTTGAAAGAATAGATGAGGAGCAGCTGTCTAGATTCTGCAAAAACGTTGGAGGAGAGTGTCACCTTGATTTACTAGTACAGAAAAGAATGCCAAACTGCCAAAAACTAGTATGTTGTTAGTAACCAATTTGGCCTCTTTTGAGGGATCTAATATAAAAATAAGCTTTATTTCTTTATTAGTTGCTCCTTCTTGTTTAGGTCAGGTCTCAGAATAATGATGTAGCATTTGGGGGGAAATATGCAGACCAGTAATCCACCTGCTGAAGCCAAGATAGAAAAGATCTCCACAGCAATCACGTATTTCCCCTTGGTGCTCAAATAGGTGGGAACAAATGATACCCAGACACTGCAAAAGACCAACATACTGAAGGTGGTGAATTTGGCTTCATTGAAGCTGTCAGATAAATTCCTAGCTAAGAGGGCTACTGTGAAGCTGAAAGCTGTCAAGAACCCCATAAAGCCAAACAAAACATAGTAGTTGAACTTTCATTACATTGTAGGACAATTTCTTCAGCCATGGAGTGCATCTGGGAATGGTGGGAAAGTTGTCAACCAATCTATACAGATAACAAATTGTACCATGGAGCAAGGTAGGACAATTGAAACAGCCAACCTTTTCCCCACCCATTTCCTCATTTTGGAACCAGGCTTGGTGGCTATGAAAGCAAGAACAACAATTGCTGTTTTTCCCAATATACAAGAAAGAGCTACAGAAAAAATGATACCAAAGGCAGTTTGTCGCAAGAGACATTTCACTTGATCAGGTTGCCCAATGAAGAGAAAAGTGCAAAGGAAGGAGAGGAGGAGAGCAATGAGAAGGATATAAGTGAGGTTTCTTTTATTAGCTTTAACAATTGGAGTGTCTTGGTGTGTAATGAAGATCCCCAGTACTAAAACTGAGCTGAAAGACAAGAAGACTGCTAAGACCAGCAAAGAACTTCCCAAAGGCTCTCG
This sequence comes from Pseudonaja textilis, assembly GCF_900518735.1. Next base: position 47,653 of record NW_020769772.1, on the reverse strand, counting down.
ATAAGTCAAGTAAGTTATAGTTTTTTGGAGACAACTATCCTGATCTTTGTTTGAATTTGGGGGTTTGGCAGCATATGGCCCTCAGAGCATGTGCCACAGCATAGACTGCATTATAGATGCTGTAGCTATGTCCACTCACAATAGTCTCAAAAACAGAATTAGGAGTCTCTTCTTTTCTCCAGTACACATCCTTTCAGCCTTCCTGTCTATCATCTCACTAGGGAATGAGCAGTCAAATACATCTTTCCAAAAATCCCTTATAAACCCATCTTCTTTTTCAAAGTTTGGGTTTCTCTTCCACATAAATTTTTTGAAACCTGGTAACTTCTTTGAATGAATTGCAAAGGAAAGAGCACCATGGAGAAAATCAATGGGCAAGTGTCTTTGCATTAGAATAGAGGTAAAATCCATCTGAGCTGTTATGATCCAAACTTTGGCCTTTCTCTCCTTTGGAATATCATCAGCATCTAAAACATAGATAATTATTCTCAAAGTCACAATGGTTGTAATTTCAGCATTTAAGATCCCTGCAATGACTGTACTTCCCATGATCACTTTATATAATTTATCTGCCTCCTCCATCATTTCAGCAGCTAAATTGCCATACATCATTTGTGGGATACATTCTATAAAGTCAAAACAGATGACTCTCTCTGAGTATATGGAAATACTTTTTTGAATGAAGCGCTCTCTATCTTCCTTATACAGAGAAATCAATCCAACCCAGGTCCATCCAAAATGTAACAATAAATGTAGTATTCCTTTAAGCTGGTGGATCTCATCTGGAAACATCCATTTGACAAAATGTGCTGTTGTTTCCTTATTCATCAGTGAAGCTGATCCATATGTGATCTAAATGAGGAAAAAAGAATACAGTCAAAAAAGAAATGTTCCAAAGAGAAGTGTATGATGTGTATGTTTTTTAATTGTCACTCTTGGTGTTTTTTTTGGAGATAGTCTCCAAGTCTTGGCACAAGCCAACCGTTTCCTTTTGTAGAAAGAGCATAAAATGCCTTTCTTAACAGTTTAACAGATTAGCATCAGGAAGTTTCACAGTATGTTTATGAACAGCTGTGGCAATTTCCATTGCATTGCATTCCATCACGAACTGGTTGTCTTATGGTTTTAGGAGACCTATCATGAGGACTCAATATCTGAAAGTAACAAATAACTGTTGAATTTCCACTCCTGTTCCAGTTTTGATCTCACCTGAGGAAACTTGTAGTTACACAGAGCAGTTGCCATGTTGACACAGGTCTTAGAACGGGGTCCTCCAATGACAGCTACTGTATTATTCTCATCATTACATTTGTAGTTGGGGATAAATGTATCTTTTGTAGACAGAAATTCCATTGCTAAATGATAAGATGTAATGTCATCAAATAGTTGGGTCTGATGTGGAAACCCAGGGTAACATTAGGTAAAATCCCAGAATTTTCATTTATCTCTTTTATAGCAAATGCCAGAGCCAAATTGTGTTGGTAATTATGAGTAAGGAATTATGAGGGTTATAAACTATGTAAATATGTTTACTTCAGAATTATACAGTTGGTATTTTAATTTTTATATATATTTATAAATAAAGAAAATGTGGACCTTATTTTTTACTCTGGGCATCTGGCACATGAACTCTAGCAACTATAGCTCTAGGTTGTATGGATTTGACAGCACTGATATGAGAAAGGAATAGACTAATATTGAAGTGAGAAAGAGTTTTCTCTCTTTTTTAAGACTCTTCATCTGAAAACTGACAAATTCATTGTGAGATATATATTCCAATATTAACTAGGATAGAATAATGTTTCTATTTAAAGTGAATGGAGGGAGGGATATACACAGTTCTACTCTTATGACATTCTTACAAGCAGGGATGGGATCCGACCAGTATAACTACTGGTTCTGTTGCTCTGTGTCGCATGCACATGTCTGAGTTGCGTGAGTCACGCGTGTGCAATTTACAACCCGCTGAGCTGCTCGGGCAACTGAGCAGTGCTCCGTGCAAGTGCACAGCGGTTGGAATAGCCTTTTTTCCTGCTTTATCAACCGCAGCTGTGTTGCGCAAAGCAGCTGCAGTTGAAAAAGCAGGAAATAAAGATCAGGTAAGAGTCCAGGCAGGCAGGTGGGCCAAAACAGCAGCAGACATAGAATTGGTTCTATGTCTGCTGCTCTTCAGAGCTACTGGTTCTACAGAGGGGGACAGAACCTGTAGAATCCCACCCATGCTTACAAGTAATTTATCCTTTGGGCTTGTATTCTGTAAATAATCTAGTTCCATTGCTCACCACAATCTTCTTCATTCCATGGTGACATGCAAGGGAAGAAAATTTAGAAAAAGTGTTACAGCTTTGATTAGTCATAATTTTCTGCCAATGAAACAAAGGACTGTGGATTCTTTTAATGGGAAATAACACTTGCAAAATTAAAAGCAACAATGCTTCTCTCTTTTGAGACTTTAGAAATTGGGGAGCTTAAGTCTCTGAGGTGTAGAATTTAGAGATGGCTAACGGCCATGAGGTATGGTAATTATTTACCATACCAGATGGTATGGTAAGTAATTATTTACCATACCAGATGGTGGGGTTAGCAAGATGACGGTAACAGTAGTGACAGCGTGAGGAGCTCCGGCAGGCATGGGCAGGGCCAGGCGACAAGCCCTCTAATCCCTGTGGGTCCAGATGGCAAAGTGGAAAGCCTCATGCCCGAGACTTGCTAGCAAGCCAGAAAAGAGCTCCATTCCTCAGTAAACGCTCAATTCAAAAGTACTCGGCGATTTCCTATTCCTCCCATCCTTGACCAGCACACCAGAAAAGAGCTCATTCCTGGGAAAGCACTAAATTCAAAAGTGCTCTATTCAAAAGTGTTCAACGGTCTGCAATTCAACCGATCCTTACTAGAAGGTAAGGCAATGGGGTTTGTCAGTACCGGGGGCTCTATAATAATCCTTGCAGGACGGTGAGACAGTGAGATTCATCCCATACTTGCAAGGCGGTGAGCACCCAATGCAAGAAGCCTTGTACATAAAATACCTTAATTTCTCCTCTTACTAAATACGGCTAAATTCGACATCATATTTGTCTGTGACACATAGCTCAATGCATCTCTCCATGACTCCATTACCACAGTAAGAGACTATCATGTTTACCAATTCGTTCATGAAATCTGTAGGGGAGGTGGTGTTGCTATCTTCTATAAAAAGTCCTTACATCTAAAATACATCCAAGTTACCCAGGAGCTTGCTCTTCCTGAGACCATTATCTGTGAACTGACCTTAAATATCACATTTTGGTTTTTACTATGTTACAGAGCCCCTGATTATGACACTGAACATATAAACAAGCTAAATACACTACTAACATGGGCAGCATCCTGCCCACACGCTTTTATCTTTCTTGGTGACTTCAATCTACCTCATATTAACTGGACCCTAAATGAATGTAAAACTGAACCCAAACATGCAAACTTCTACAATGCTGTAACAAATCTGGAACTGGAACAACTAGTAACCAACAATACTAGGCTTAACAATTGCCTCGATCTCATCTTCTGCAATAATTTGAATTCAATTTATGGAATACAAATTAAAGAAACCTTTTCCAACAGTGACTACAACATGATTGACTTGTGTCTCAACATACATCCACACAATGACAAAATCCCCAATTATAACTTCAAAAAAGGAAACTATGATCTTATAGTCAACGATCTCTCTTCCCTTGATTGGCAATTTCTATTCACTGGGTGTAATACTTTTGAAGACCATTACAACATATTCTTACTAGAAATCAAAAGAGCTATCAAACTATATGTACCAATAACAACTCCCCAAACCAGGAAAAACAGACTACCCATAACAATAAGGAAGGTTCAATCCAAAAAGAGATCACTTTGGCGAAAAAACAAATCTGGTCACGTTGCCAACTTCAAAAGCTGATACAAAAACCTATGCCACTAGATAAAAATTGAATGCGCTAATTATCACATTAAATAAGAGGAAAACCTTCTACACACAAATTCCACCCATGCTTTCTACAATTTTGTAAACAACAAACTAAAAGACTCAAGGTCCATCCCACCCCTGAAAGGACCTAATGGCAAAGACTGCAATGACGACACCATCAAAGCAAACCTCTTTAACACATTCTTTGGCTCAGTATTTGTAAACAGCAATGGATCAAGCCCAATACTTCCTAGTCAAACCACAGACAACTACAATGATCTAACACGTATCGATTTTACAGAAGACATTGTTGAAAAGGCACTGCACAATCTAAAACCATCCCTATCTATTGGACCAGACGGAATATGTGCATACTTCTTAAAAAAGCTATCCACTGCCATAGCCGTAGTATAATCTTCAAAAAATCTTTCAGGACCAGCTCCTTGCCAAAACTATGGTCACAAGCCACAGTCATCCCCATCTTTAAAAAGGGAGACCCCAGCCTAGTTGAAAATTACAGATCAATCTATTTATGCTGTGTCCCATGTAAGGTCATGGAATCAGTTATTAACCAATCCATCATCCTCCACTTAGAAAGAAACAACCTACTCTCTAATAAACAATTTGGTTTCAAGAAAAAACTATCATGTAATATGCAACCCTTACACTGCAAAAACGTATGGACTACACAACTTGATCAGGGCAAAGCAATAGATGCAAAATACATAGACTTCTATGAAGCCTTTGATTCAGTGGTACACGACAAACTACCCCTAAAACTAAAATCTTATGGTATCTCTGGACACCTGCATTACTGGAGAGAAGTATTCCTGTCAAACAGACAACAAATGGTTACAATTGGGAACATTCTACCAAATTCTGTACCTGTCAACAGTGGTGTCCCCCAAGGCAGTGTTTTAGGACCATCTCTCTTCATAGTCTACATAAATGACCTCTGTGATCATATTAAGAGCAATTCTCTTCACTGATGATGTAAAGCTATTCAACACCACAGACAATACTCTTACCCTCCCAAAAGACCTTGACTATGTATCAGAATTGTCAATCAAATGGCAACTTCAAAGCTCAACAAATAAATGCTCTGTCTTACATATTGGCAGAAAAAAAATCAGAAAATAAAATACAATCTAAATAGTCAAGACCTTGTTGAGGATCCAAACTCTGTCAAGGATCTTGGAGTACTCATCTCAAATGACCTATGTGCTAGAGCCCACTGTAACTACATAGCCAAAAAGGCATTAAGAGTTGTTAACCTAATCTGTTTTTTGATTCTTAATGAATGTACCTTTTCTTTATGTATGCTGAGAGTATTTACACCAAGACAAATTCCTTATGTGTCCAATCACACTTGGCCAATAAAGTATTCTACTCTACTCTACTCTACTCTACTCTACTCTACTCTACTCTACTCTATTCTATTCTATTCTATTTGTGATGTTTTTCTCTTTCTCAGATCTGGGAGGGAGTGGTCTACATGGTCTATATCCAGCCCACAGTCCGCCAGTTTACACTCCTGCTCTAGAACATCATGACACACAGTGAAATCTGCATTCACCATTTTGGCTTTTGAAAAGACATTGCAGACACGGCTATGCAAACCACTGTAGCCTGGTGCCTCAATGTAATTGTCACATTTTGGCTAATGTTGTAGATAATACCTTATCCTTGAACATAATTTGCTCCCTCTCTCTTCCCTTTGGTTAGTTTTATTTTAATTGAATTTTAATTGAATTGAACTGAATTTTTAAATTTAAGATTGCTATTTGTTTTATTGTTTTATGGTGCACTTTTAATGAATGTCTGTAAGCTACCTAGAGTTGTCTCTGGTGAGATAAGTGGTATGCAAATTTAATCAATAAAATAAACATTAGATTAAAAAAAAAAACAAAGGTGAATTTACAAACCAAATACTGATGTTCCTTTACAAGCAACTTTTCCCTCTTTATTTTTCTTCTTTATCTTTCCACCTATTATAAGCAACAATAAATAAGAGCCCAGTAGAGATTGAAATATTATATTGAGTCTACAGCTCAAATTCTTTATTCAATTCCCACAACAACATAACATTAGGACGGTTGGTAGTAGTTGGTGTTTTTTACTCAGATATGTTATGAAGCTTATGGATTCCAGGACACAAAGTCAATAAGTATGCACATTGTAATATTAAAAACCAATTTTCAACTTGGCTTTATTCAAGGGATAAATAAGGCCTTTCATTTCTTTTTGAGTTGCTCCTTCTTATTCAGATCAGGTCTCAGAATAATGATATAACACTTGGGAGAAAAATGCAGCAATCCAGCTGCTGAAGCCAAAATGGAGAAGATCTCCACCGCAACCATACATTTCCCCTTGGTGCTCAAATAGGTGGGAACAAATGATACCCACACACTGCAAAAGGCCAACATGCTGAAGGTGATGAATTTGGCTTCATTGAAGCTGTCAGGTAAATTCCTAGTGAAGAAAGCTACCACGAAGGTGACAGCAGTCAAGAACCCCATGAAGCCAAGGACAGTATAAAACATTGCAGTTGAACCTTCATTACATTCCAGGACAATTTCTTCTACCATGGAATACATATCCAAATCTGGAAATGGGGGAGAAATTGCCAAACACACTGCATAAATGGTGAATTGAGCTATAAAGACAGAGAGGACAATAGTGTTGGCCATCCTTCTCCCCACCCATTTCCTCATTTTGGAGCCTGGCTTTGTGGCCATGAAAGCAAGAACTACTATGGTTGTTTTACCCAAAATACAAGAAAGTGCTATAGAGAACGTTATGCCAAAAACAGTTTGCTGCATGAGATATTTCACTAGATCACGTTGTCCAATGAAGAGCAGAGTGCAAAGGAAGGAGAGAAGGAGAGCAATGAGAAGTGTATAGGTGAGGTTCCTGTTGTTGGCTTTAACAATGGGAGTGTCCTGAATGAAGATTCCCAGTACCACAGCAGAGTTGACAGAAAAGGAGACTGCAATCATAACCAAAGAAATACCCAACAGCTCTTGAAAAGTTAAATAAGTTACAGTTTTTTAAAGACAATTATCTTGACCCTTGTTTGGATATTGATCCTCTTGACATGGGAAACAATAATCCGAGTCTGGGGAAAAATAAAACAAAGCTGTAGAATCATGGTGTAGAACCACCATTGTTTTTATGCATGAAGAATTGAAAAACTGAATCTACCAAGATCCTATGAATTACATAGAGTTCATATCGCTTTTTCTTAAAATACTGTACAATGCAATATATTATATAACACAGAGTTCAGTTTTAATCACCCTTAATTTATATAGCTACAATAGCTCTCTGTCTTTCATTCTATCTATCTATCTATCTATCTATCTATCTATCTATCTATCTATCTATCTATCTATACATCTATCTACTATCTATATATCTATTTATCTGTCTATTTAATTATATAAAAGAATATTACACTAATAAAGAATTGTTGATTTCATACCAACAAACATTGCTTCCCTATCAAACTTTTTATAATTCTTCTAGTAATAAGAATAATCTAAATTTGAGTAATCTATTTTTCTCAAGTATGTTTTACTATTTAGAATGAACTGATTGGATTTAGCATTAAATATCTCACTGAACTATGAAGTTTTTCATTGCTATACTTTATAAACTAAAAAGTTCAATCTTTTCAGCTACAATTATACTTATTAAAATTCAGTCCCATTTCTATTTATTATATCATTGATATAGTCAATATATTTCTTTGCTTACCCAGCAATCTTGCCTTCTGGACAGGGTCTACAGTCATGGCAGCAAGATAATTTCCCTTCCACTTTTACCTTGCTGTAGCCAAAAGGACATTTCTCATTACAGATGGAAAGGGGCATTGTCTGTTTATAAATAAAAATCAGATTTTGTTTATATGAAGAAATAAGGTTTTGAGAATGTTCCATCTATACATATCCAAAAGATTCACAACTTTATTCAAGCCTCCATGTCCTACTTCCCCATTTTCTTTTATTTTAAATTAATGACAAAATGTCTTAACTCAGTTTTTCCCAAACCTGAGTGATGAAGAAGTATGATCTTCAACTTCCAGAATTGCCCAGCCAGCTCACTGAAGCTGAGAGTTGGAGTTTCTTCAACAAACCTTAACTGCTCATATTTTCTCTTGTGCTCAATTACATCTGATTGTTGAGAACACTTGGAATCCTTCTTGCAGTTTGTTGCAAGATTTTTCATAGGTGATTTGCCACTGTCTGTGACTAGTCCAAAATCACTCAGTTGTCTTTGGGTCTAAGGCAGAATAGAACTAACAGCCTCCCAGTTTCTAGCCTGATGCCTCAACCTCTACAGCAAACTAATTTTTCACACCTACTCATTCCAAGAGCTCTTTCCATGCTTGGTACAATGTAGTGAAATACTTGTAGAATAAATATACTACACAAATCATAAACAAGGATAAATCATCATGCCTTTATTGTCTTTTCTTATAGAAAATGATTAGTTGAACTCGTACTGCAGAAGTTGTATATGCTTAATTCCACTGAGACTCAATACCACATTTTATTTTAACTTTTATGAATATTTCATTGCAGCAATCTGATTTTCAAAGGCAAATTATTTATAATTTTGCTGCAACAAGGGGAATAATTTAGTTTTCTGTGGTTTTGTTGGTTTGTTTGAAGCATGCAAAAGATTGGGAAAAAATGGAATTCAACCTTCTTTTTAATGATTGGCAGAAAATATTGATCTCCAATTTAAAGCCTCTCACTCACTTGTTTTCAAAATAAGCTGATTAACTTAACTCTATCCATAACCCTTTTTGTTCAGAATTTAATAACTTGGGAAATATATTCTTTGAATGTACTAAGCTGAACTCTCTATGAAGCTATTTATAAATCCATTTCCCTCTTGTAAATTTGTTGCATTTCAGAAAGTAATTTTCTGCTTTGCTTGTTGGTTGGTATATGGTTTTTTTTAAGTGTCTGTCTTTCCTTCAACATTTTTAATTTATTTCTGTTGCAATGAATGGTTTCCTTCCATTGAGCTATGTAGGTCTATGGAGATTCTCATTCATCCAGTTCATGGCTTTTTCAAGAGGCAACTGGACTTTCTTATTTTTCTATGAAGATGTTTCACTTCTCATCCAAGAATCTTGAAGAAGTTTCTTGAATGAGAAGTGAAACATCTTCAAAAAATATTAGAAAGTCTATTGTCTTTTTAAAAAGCATCTTTGGGGATTAAGCTATGTAATGTCCCAAAGTGTCATTGTTTTATTACTGTTAGGAATGATAGTCACCTAACAGTTGGGTTCGAAATATATAAACCAGGATAGTCATTTAACACTGTTGTATCTTTAAGAGAATGCTGTAATTGTGATTGGCTGAGGTTCCTCCGACGGCCATAAGATGGAGCCAGAAACCTGGTTTGTTCTCTTCTTGCATTTCATTATTGCCTTTTGCCTGATCATCATTCTTCTTGGATTGCTGTGAGACTTGCAAACTGTTAGCAAACTCTGTTTACTGGACTTTGCTTATGATACTGGACTTTGCTTTTGGATTATCCCTGGACTAATTGTATTGAATACTACCTGCTTTAACCGTGTATGATTTGGACTGTTTGTTGGACTTTGTTTACCCGTTTATAGGAAGTAAAACCTACATTTTACTATTCAGTGTATCTGTATGCTGTATGCTCACTATATTTCCCTGAGTGTACTCATTCTTCTTCTTTTTAATTTTTTTTTTTATTCTTTAAAAACAAAAAAATACAAAAATCTCATTTCCATTAACAGTTATGTACATGTTTCTTATTTTGTGACTATACATTATTTTTATCCTTATCCTTCACCCATTCGTACCACCGCTCCCATGTCGCATAGTAGTCTCAATCCTCTTTTCCTTTCAGTTCCATAGTGAATTTATCTAATTCAGCACAGTCCATTATTTTTTTAATCAAAACTTCATCTGGTGATATTTTATCACTCTTCCAATTTTGTACTAACATGATTCTTGCTGCAGTTAAGATGTGTACAATAAGGTATCTTTTATCTTTATTCAAATCCCCTTTGATCATACCTAATAAAAATGTTTCAGGTTCAAAATTCAATTTATATTTTGTAATCTCAAAAAGCCATCTCTGTATTTTCTTCGGGTACTTTTTGACCTCTATACATTGCCACCACATATGGAAAATATGAAAATTTTGTTTGCACTTCCAGCATTCTCATTTTAAGGTTGACTACATTTTCGCCAATCATGCCTGCGCTAAGTGCCATTTACAAAACATTTTATATTTATTTTCTTTGAATACCGTCAACAAAGTCAGCTTCCAGTTCTCCGTCCAAGTCTTTTCCCACTCATCCAAATTTATATTATGACCCACTTTTCTTGCCCAGGCAAACATTGGTCCCTTAACAATTTCTCCTCTAGTTCTACCTCCAGTAAATAATTATGTTTGTGTTATAAATTTTATATCCTTGCCTATCAAGATTTGGTCCAATTTTTGTAAGTCTTTATCTATCCCTAGCTCCTTTACAACTTTCTTAAATTTAGTTTGAATTTGCAAATATACCCACCAGTCTAACATTATCCCTTGTTCTTTTAGTTTATCCAGTTTTTTTAATTCCCTCTGTTCATCTACCAATTCTTTATATCTAATCATTTTTTTAGTGTCCCTTGTATTTGGATATAATATAGCTTTCATAGGTGAGATCCAGTTTGGTCTTTTCAAATAATGTTTTTTTAATTTTCTCCCATGTTTGTAAAAGTGAGTCCCTTATCAAATGTCTATGGAAATAGGAGTGGATGTTATTCTTTTTATCCCATAGAAAGGCACGCCCCAACTTGGAGGTCATGACCTTCTATCACCAAAATTCTTTTATTTTTTAAGTTTATCCACTCCTTAACCCATAGTAAAAATGCTGCTTGATAATATATTTCCCATTTTGGGAGTCCAAGGCCACCTCTGGTTCTACTATCTTGTAACGTTTTCAATTTTATTCATGCTTTTTTCCCCATCCATATAAATTTCATTACCTTCCTATCTAATTCCTGAAAAAAATTCTTATCCAATTTTATAGGTATTGTTTGAAAATAGTATAATAGTTTCGGTAGTATGTTCATTTTTATGGCCATTATTTGGCCTAATAGTGATAGTTGTAATTTTCCCAAATTGGCCAGATCTTTCCTTATCTGTGAAAGTAATTTCATATAATTATCCTCTTTTATAGAAGAGCATCTTCCTGTTAACCAAATTCCTAGATACTTAAGTTTTTTTGTCATTTTGTAGTTCCAATTTCCTTTCCATTTTTTTTGACTTTTTTGGTTATTACTTTTGTTTTATCTTTATTAATTTTTAGTCCTGCTACCACCCCATATTTTTCTAATTCTTGGATTAGATAGGTCCCTGACTCCATTGGACCTTCCACAAAAAGCACCAAATCATCCGCAAACACCTGTACTTTATATTCTTCATTTTTGCTCTTCAGTCCAAGTATCTCCTTTCTTTGTCTAATCTGATTTAAAAGCAATTTGATGGTCAAAATAAAAAGCAGAGGTGACATTGGACATCTCTGCCTAACACCTTTCATAATCTGAAAGTTTTCAGTAATCTCCCCATTTATAATTACCCTAGCTTTTTGGTTCAAATAAATTATGCCAATCATTTTCTTGAATTTAAATCCAAATCCCATATTTTTGACCTGTTGGATCAAGAACTGCCAGCTGAGATTGTCAAAGGCCTTCTGAGCATCCAAGAAAATCAACACTGCTTGCTTTCCCAGGTGGGCCTCATAGTATTCTAATATGTTTAATACTATCCTTATATTGTTCCTTATCTGTCTAGAAGGTAGAAAACCTTTCTGGTCTATATGAATAAGTTCATTTAATATAAATTTTAGTCTTTCCAACATTACTGTTGCGAATATTTTAAATCTTCAAAGTAAACTTTTCCAAGCCTAATTGGAATTGTTTGAAACAAATATAAAATTTTGGGTAATATATTCATCTTGCTTGTTGAAATTCTCCCTATTAGTGACAGTTGTAAATTTTCCCATTTCACCAGATCCCACGTTATCTGCTGTTTAAGTTTGATATAATTATTCTCTTTTAGTGTACTACATCTTGCTGTCAAATATATCCCCAAGTACTTGATCTTATTCGTGACCTGAATTTTCAATAGGTCTGCCAGTTCTTCTTTTTGTCTTAATAGCATATTCTTTGTCAAGATCTTTGTTTTATCTTTATTTATTTTCAAACCAGCCACCTTTCCATATGTCTCTATCTTTTCTATCAATTTTAGTGCTCTTTCTAGAGGGTCTTCTAAGATGAAAACCAGATCATCTGCAAATGCTTGCAGCTTAAATTCTTCCTTTTTAATTTTCATCCCTTTTATATTCTTTTCATCTCTAATATTTCTGTTTAGCACTTCCAAAGTTAACACAAACAACAAAGGTGATAGTGGGCACCCTTGTCTTGTTCCGTTTCTTATATTGATAGAGTCTGTCAGTTCTCCCTCTATCATTACCTTTGCCATTTGCTTATAGTATATAGCTTCTATTGCTTGAATAAATTTTCTAGCAAAGCCCATCTGTTCCAGAAGTAATAACATGAATCACCAATTCACATTATCAAATGCCTTCTGTGCATCTAGAAATATCAGAGCCATTTATTTTTCAGGATGTAGTATTCCAAGGTGTCCAAGATTACTCTCATATTATCTTTAATTTGTCTCTTTGGCAGAAATCCATTTTGATCAGGATGGATAAAATTATTTAAGTATTTTTTAAGTCTTTCTACCAATATTGAAGCAGAGATTTTATAATCTGCGTTTAGTAGAGAAATAGGTCTATAGTTCTTAATTTGTAATGGATCGCCCTCCTCTTTTCGAATAAGTGTAATATAGTCTTCTGACCATGATTTAGGTTTCTTCTTTAACATAACTTAATTCATAACTTCTAGCAATCGGAGATTCAACAATTCTTGTAATATTTCGTAAAATTCTGCTGGAAGTCCATCTGGGCCTCGTGCCTTTCCATTATTTTGCTTCTTGAGTGCTTCAGTTAACTCCATCATTGTTATATTGCTTTCTAACATTGTTTCAATCTCTTTAGATATCTGAGGTAAATTAGTATTCTGTAAGTACTGTTTAACTCTTTCCTCATCAATATTCTCTTGCATATATAGTTTCCCATAGAAGTCTCAAATGATTTCTTCTCTTTACTACCATAGCAAACTTGGCCTTGGTCATCTGTTAATTGCAATATTTTCTTTGATACTTTCTCCTTTCTCAATTTGTATGCTAACAATCTACCTGGTTTGTTTGCATCTTCAAAGTAGTTCTGTTTAGCACTTCTAATTTTCTGTGCTAATTCTTCTTTTTCTATCTGACCCATTTTATGTTTAACTATATCCATTTTTAGCTTGATGTCCTTTTTCTGTGGCATTTTCTGTAGCTCTTTTTCAAGTCTTTTATACTCATCCTCTAAGGCCTTAGAGGCTAATGTTTTCATAGTATTTCTATTTCTGTATAATCTATTATCAAGCCTCTAACATATGCCTTCATTGTATCCCATACATTCTGAATTGATGTATCTTCTTTTTTGTTTTCTCTAAGGAAAAAAGCCAAATCTTTCTCCATCCACTGTGTGAAGTCTTTTTCCTTTAAAATAGTATTATTTAATGTCCATCTCGATCTTCTTTTTTGTCCTTTCCATTTAATTGTCATTGGATTGTGATCTGCCCAAGTACTTGTTTTAATATTTATTTCTTGAATGTTAGGTATTAATTCTGTTGACATCCATATCATATCTATTCTGGATGATGATAAGTGTCTATTTGAATAGAAGGTGTATTGTTTAGTTTTAGCATTTCTTTCTCTCCATGTATCTTTTAAGTTTATTTCATCTACCATTTTAGAAGAAGATTTAGGGAGAGTCTTTCTGTTTTGCTTTATTGTTTTCTGTGCTGTATAGTCCAATTTATTGTCTACAATTCCATTAAAATCTCCCGTCATAACTATATTAGCATAGTCCAGTTCAATCATTTTCATATGTAATTTTTTGTAGAATTCTTCTTGTTTGTCATTCGGGGCACAGATTGAAATCAGGAGTGTTTTCATATTATTGTCCATTATTTCCACCATTAGTATTCTTCCGTCATCATCGGTATAAATCAATTTTGCTGGGATAGTCTCTTTAATATATAAAACCACTCCTCTTTTCTTACATTGTGTCAAGGAAGTAAATATTTTCCCTAATTTTGGCTGTATGAATAATTGTTCATATTGTTTTTTAATATGTACTTCTTGTAGGCAAATTATATCAAATTTTAATTTCTCTAATTTATGAAAGGTTTTCCTTCTTTTAACGGCTGAGTTAAGTCCAGTTATATTAATTGTAATCATTTTTTTCTCTTCCATGGTTATATTTTATAGTTAAGTTTAGCAGCTCTCATAGATCATGGTTCATGTTGTTCTTTGGCTTCCACATTTCCACCTACTGCACCTTCTCCTTTTTCAATCGCCATTTGGCAGTCCTCTTGGAATTCAATTAGTGAGATTTCTTTTTCTGCCTCTTCCTCTTTCCCTTCAAAAAATTCTGTATAAAATAATTCTGCTTTCTCAATTGAGTCAATTCTATTTCTCTGTTCTTGCCATTTGAACATTAAACCTTCTGGAATCAGCCATCTATAATTCACCTCTTTTTAAAGTAGCATTTTAGTCAGGTATCGGTATTCTCTTCTCATCTCTCTCACTCTTCTGGGTATTTGTTTCAAGACCACAATCTCCTTGTCTTTATATTTCAATGTTTTCTCTTTGCCACTTGCAATATTTGCATTTTAATGGCTTTCTTTGTAAATCTAATGTGAACTTCTCTTGGTAAGCTATTTCTCATCGCATATCTTGTGAAAACTCGATAAACCTCATCTATTCCATCCATTACCTTCTCTTGAGTTATTTCCAAAGCTTCAAGCAGTATTTCTATCATTATCACAGCTAAGTTTTTTCCTTTTTCTTCCTCTACATTTTGGAATCTAAGATAGAATTCTGATCTATCCATCTCCCATCTCAACATTAATCTAACGTTAATCTATTATCAATATCTCCAATCTTCTTGTGTCTTTGTTTATCTTCTTCTTCAATTTTTTGGAATCTCTCATCATACTTCAACATCATTTGTTGGATGTTCTCTACTTTTTCATTGGTTTCCCCTGTTTTTTGTTCAATGTTCTCTGTTCTTTGTTCAATGTTCTCTATTCTCTTTTCAATATTCTCTGATCTTGCTTGAATATTTTGAATTCCTTGCATAATCATCTGCAGAGTCACTTTTTCTTGTTCTTTTTCTTGCTTTAACATTGTCTGTATTGAACGTTGTCCTCCAGATGGTGGAGAGGAGGAAGTAGAAGTTGAATAATGAGGAACTGTTAGTTTCCTACTCATTTTAAGCAATTCAAAATCTTCAGGTTCTTTTAAACCAGGGGTGTCCAACCTTTCACCTTCCCTGGGCCACATTAGAAGATGAAAATTTGGTTTGGGCCACACATAAAATAAAATAACAGTAACAATACCTGATCATCCAAAAAAACCATAGAAAACATAGTTAACATATTAAATTTTTTTGGAAATGAAGTTAGTGAGATGTTTTTATTATTAATTATTTATTAAAAATTATGTATTTTTTATCACAGTTTTTTTATCACGTTTTTTTTATCATGGTTTATTTTCCAGCCAAATTTTGCGGGGGGTGGGGGGAGAAAGCTCGCCTGCCTCACGCCTACCTCTCCTCCTGCAAATGG
Source organism: Pseudonaja textilis (assembly GCF_900518735.1). Next base: position 31,930 of record NW_020769772.1, on the reverse strand, counting down.
CCTGGCTGGATGAGGCAGGACTGGAAGGCAGAAGCAGCAGCAGCGGCGGGGGCAGAAGCGGCGGGGGCAGTGGCGGGGGGCAGAAGCAGCAGTGGTGGCAGGGCAGAAATGGAGGTGGCGGGGGCAGAAGCGGCAGCGACGGCAGGGGCAGAAGTGGCAGCGGGGGCAGAAGCGGCAGGGGCAGAAGCGGCGGCGATGGCGGTGGTGGCAACAGCAGGAGGTGGCGCTCTGACGGCACCTGCTTTTTCTGTTGCTGCTTGGCCTGGCGCTCGCCTCGCCCTGCCTCGCTCCTGCTTCTCCTCCTCCTCCTCACTGGCTGTGGCACAAAGGTTGGGGTGGGCACTGGGCCGCATTACAAGGTGACCTGGGCCTCATGCGGCCCTTGGGCCGCAGGTTGGACAAGCCTGTTTTAAACCTTAATCCAATTGTGAAATAACCAATTGTAGTTCGTAATAAAAATAGTAGAAAAAAGAAGCCAAATAGTAATGATAAAAAAAAGAAAAGAAAAGAAAAAGGGAGGACAAAATTTCTTCAGGATCTTGTATACCTTAATCCAATCGGTGGTTAGATGATGAAAAAGGCTTGAAAAAAAAAAAAGGAAAAATTCTTCAGGTTCTTCAACACCTTAATCCAATTGAGAGGTCTCAAATAGAAAAGAGTGCATAAAAATAAACCAGAAAGGTAGATGAAAAAACAAAAATACCAGGAAAGGAGAGAAAAAGGCTATTCCCTTTTTAAAAAGGAAACATTAATACTAAAGCTTTCCCTTTAAAATAAAAAGCAAGCGTAGAGATTGGACTTCCAAAGAAAAACAAAAGAAAAACAAAGACAAGCTCCAAAAAAGCCAAAGATCCAAATAGCTATTGCAAAAAAAAAAAGATAAAATGAAACAAAATAAAGCTGGTGAGGAGGGATAGCACAACTTAGAAAAAGTAAAAAGAGCACACTGCACTTTGTTTAATTATCCAAGGCTCTTATTATAACTCTCTTCTCCAAAAACTTATCACCTTTCCCCCCCTAGGTTTCAACACCAGACTCCAGCTGTTGATAGAAACCCAGAAGAGCACCTGCAATAATACTCTCCCATGCTCTTCCCTCTATCTTATCAAACAGGCAGTGTCCTTGAAAAAAAGTCTCATTTTTTTCTCAGCTTTGTCTGGAAAAAGTAGAGGAAAAGGAAAAGTAGAGTATTTCCAAGCCTCTAGTTGGCAGTGTTACAAAGTTTCTTTAGCTTTCACTTTCCCCCTCCTTTTCCGGCAGAGTATAATAAGAATTAGTTAAAAAAGGAAGAAAATATTTTTTTAAAAAAAGACTAAAAGGGAGTCTCTGGCTTAATATATTATAAAATCAAAAAGGGGGGAAAAAGAGTAGATAAAAAAGGAAAAAAAACAGTCCAGTTTCGAAATATAGGATCATCAGCAATAAGAAAAAAAAATAAAAATATTACTTTGACATTCCTGTTTAAAATTGCCGCTTATTCACTTCTGTCAAAAAAACTTTTACAGATTATTTCTTTCCCTTAGGGTGTCCTCTCAAATCTTTAAGTAAAGAAAAGTTCTCACCAAACTGGCACACTTTCTCTTTCATTCTCTTTCATTTCGGAGCTGTCCCAACTTCAGCAGCTTCAATGGCTGCCTCTTTGCTGCTTGCAAAAAGAGCTTCTCCTGGATCTACCAGGGACTTTGTGATATCCCTGGGATCGACAGGATGTGCTCTTTACATTCACTGTCTCCTCGGGATGGTTTAGATCCACTTGGACCGTCCAGGAGCAAAGATATCGGCAGCAATCTCAGACCTCCAAGATTGCATGTTGTATCGTCGTGATGCCAGCTCCACCCCTTATCGTTGCGAATATTTTATAGTCTGCATTCAGGAGTGAGATTGGTCTATAATTTTTAATCTATTTGTGATCTAAGTCTTCTTTAGGAATTAGTGAGATATTCGCTTCTCTCCATGAATCAGGTAATTTAGCAAAGTCTAATACCTCATTGTACACATCTAACATCACTGGTTCAAGACATTCATAAATACATTTGTACAATTCCGCTGGAAGACCATCCGGCCCTGGCGTCTTATTATCTTTCTGTCTTTCAACCTCCCTTTTCAATTCCATCACTGTTATTTCTTTATTTAATATCTCTTTCTGTTCCTCTCTAATTTCTGGGAGACCTTTCCTTTTCAAATATTGTTCTATATTCTCAGGGTTTATTCCATCCTCCCTATATAGTTATTCAAAATATTTTTCTACTATTTTCTTTTTCTCAGTCATTCAATATTCTAATTTTCCATCATCATCCTCCAATTCTTGTATCAACCTTCTTTCTCTTTCTAATATTAATTTATGGGCTAAACACCTCCCTGGTTTATTTGCATGTTCGAAAAAAATCTGTTTTGCCCTTTTTACCTTTTTAACTCTCTCTTCCTGATTTATAATGTTCAATTTATGCCTAGTAAGAATCATCTTTCTCCTCCATTTTTCATCTTGTGGGGTTTTTTTGTAATCTACTTTCTAGGTCTTTAATCTCCTCCTGTAATTTATTCTGATTTTGCCATCTTTCCTTATTCCTTTTCTCTGTATATGCTACTACCAGCCCCCTCAAGACTGCCTTTGCTGTATCCCATAAATTCTGTAATGATGTTTGCTCCACTGTATTTTCCTTAAAAATAGGTTCTATTTATTTCTTAATTTTCTCTACAAAATCTTTCTTCTTTAAAATTTGGGGATTAAGTATCCACCTTCTATTCTTCCTTTTCTTTCCAAGTTATTTTTAATGGGTTATGATCAGCCCATACATTTGTCATAATCTCTATCAAATCTAGTTGGTTTCCTAGTTTTGTGTTCATCCACACCATGTCTAATCTAGACCATGATTTGTGTGGGTTAGAGTAGAACGTGAATTCGTTTTTCCCCAAATTTATTCTCCTCCATTGATCTATCAAACTTAGTTCCTGTGTCATATTGAAAAAGGATCTGGGCAAAATTTTCCTTTTCTTTTTATTCTTTGCATTACTAAAATAAATGTTCCTTTTATCTACTACCGCATTAAGATCTCCCACAATGCATACATTATCTTGTCCCATCTCAATGATTCTCTCATGTAAATCCTTATAAAATTGACTTTGGTTGTCATTCGGTGCATAAACTGTAACTAATAACATTGGCTTGTACCCTTATTCTAGTTCTAATATCAAAATTCTCCCTTGTGGGTCTACATATTTTTCTACTGCCTTAATTTCTTTTTTAACATATACCGCTATCCCTTTCTGTTTTTGATCTGCCAGGGCTACAAATAACCTTCCTAATTTAGGATATTCTAAATATTTCCAGAATTGTTTTTTAATATGAACTTCTTGCAGGCATACTATTTCTAATTTCTGTTTGGCTAATCTAGATAGTATCTGTTTCCTTTTAATGGGTGAGTTTAGAGTCTAAACAGGCCATTTAGACCATTTATGTTTAATGATAATAGCTTCATTTCCATTTCTGTCTTTCTACTTGTGGGATATTATCTGTCTCCTGTTAATTCTAGTCTCTCTTTGTGGGCATGTTCTTAATCTTCTTCCTTCCGTCTCCTTGTTCTCTCCTTCTTGTTCTAGGCCTCCTATATCTTGCTGTTGTTGTTCTTGGTTTTCTGTCTCTAGCTCCTCTCTACCGCTGCTTTCTTCTTCTGTTCCTCCAATCTGCTCATAGAAATCTTGCACCTTTTCTAAGTTATCTATCCTGATCCTCTTTTCCTGCTATGTTACCAACAAGCTTTCTGGAATTAGCCATCAAACATTATATTCTTCTGGATAAGTTGTGTTGCCAAAAACTTATAGTCTTTTCTCTGTTCACACACCTTCTTGGGAACCTGCTTCAGGGTTTGCACTTCTTTATCTTTATAAGCCAAAGGTTCATCTCATGTTATCTTGTATATGATGTCATGTACTTGTTTCCTGGCAAATCGCATGTGGACTTCCCTGGATAACCGTTTACTTTGAGCATAATTCGTTTTAACTCTATAGGCCTTGTAGATTTCTAGCAGGATCTCTCGGGTCTCCCTTTGTAAAGCTGGCACAAGTAATTCTGCCATAAGCACATTCAGATCTTCATCTCTACTTTCAATGATATTTTGAAACCTCAAGTAATAGGCAGCATGGTTCATCTTTAGGTGGATAATCTATTCTTCTAACCGTTTATTTATTGTCATCATCCTGTTGTCCATTAGTTCCAGTTTTTTTTTCATTTTGTACTGTTCTAAGTTCCACCTCTTCTAGTTTCTGCTCGTTCTTTTGCATTGTTTGCTGTATGGTATCAACTTTGTCTTCTAATTTATTAATATTGCCTTTCAATTCCATATAATTTTGTGAATTCTTGAATGGTCATTAACGAAGCCTGTATTGTTTGCATATTAGCTACAGTTTGTTTTTCTGCCCCTGACATTCCTTCAATTGCCTTTTGACTGGCAGGTGATGTAATTGTCAATGTTGGACTCGATGTTGTCTTCTTTGCCATTCTCCAGGCTGAAGTCATGACCCTTGTCTTATTTTCAAGCTCTATTTGTTTCTACCTATTTTATTATCTCCTTTACAATATATTTTAAACTAATCTCTTACTTTCAATTTATTCCTTCTTCTTTTCAAATCTCTTTATTATAATTAAAAAGAATTAGCACCACTTGTTATCCCTTTCTTTATCTCAAGGTAAATATCACTATATATCTAAAAATATCCTACTCAGACAAAGCCCTCCTGCCTTTCCTTATGCACAAAGTATTAAAATTTATTCTTTTTTCCTTTTATTTGTAATAAAAGGAGGAATCTAATTTCCATTTATATATAATCACCTAAATATACTCTCCCCTTAATCTCTTAATATTGTAGTCAAAACTTATTTATCACTATATTTCCTTAGTTCAATATACAGTAGTTAATCAAAGTAATTATAACTTCAAATATCACCCCAATAGAGAAGGAAAAACAAAAAGCCCCCCCCCTTTTAATTTTTAATTTCTTAATTTACTTTTAACTTAGAGCAGTAATCCAGTAATCAGGTATTTATCAAATGAAAGATCTATATCTGCATGTATCTCTATATATCTCTTACTCAAACACCCCCTTTCTATTTCTTTCTATACACAATGTATTGTAGTTTCTCCTTTATACAATAAAAGAGGGGTCAAGGTTTAGATTCTCTATACTCACAACAATGTATATTCTTCTTAAACTCTTAATATCCTACTCTAAGATTATTTATCACTACATTCCTTAACCCAATAATCCTATTTAGTCAAAATAACTATACCATCAAGTTATTTCAAATTAAAGAAGAAGAAAGCCTCCTTTTTGATTTCTTATACCCACAATCTCCTTAAGAGAGTACTCTAACAGACAAATACATTCAAATCATACAGGTCATACAGATCATGTTAATCATATAAATCAAACTTACATTTCAATACCAGCCTATTATGTTATCTTTAAAGTTTACAGTTCATACACCTCACTCAAAGATTTCCTTTTCTTTTATCTCCAATCTCACCATCTCAGTCCAAACCATTTTCCACTCTCCTCTCTTCCACTTTGTCTTTCTACTACTCCCTCCAAGTCTCTCTCTTTATGACTCCACTAGTATCTTCTCTGTTTCTTTCCAATCCTCCTTCGTCATCTCTTTCAGCCCACTCTCTGTCAAATTTCTTCTTCTCCGCTCCCATTAATGTCCTGCCATCTCTTTCCGCTTGAAAACTGCTCAGTCACTCCTTTCTCCATGTCTTGCCTTTCCCACCTCCATCATCCTAACTTTCCTTCTGATCCTTTCAATATCTCCCACTTTACCTCCTCCTTCCTTCCAAGACTTTTTCTTTCCTTCGTATCACTTTCACATCCTGATCAGATTTCACTTTCTCCTTCTCCACTCACCACGTTGGTCTTGTAATCGCCCTCCATCCAAGAAGCAGAGAAAAGTCAATTGTCTCTCCCTTATCACCTTCATTTCACCACCTCCTCCTCTGGCTTCCCTGGATTTTCTTCTTCTCCCACCAGTTCTTGTCTTATTTCAATCTCCACCTTTCAGCTTCCTAGAACTATTCACTTCCAACTTATACCCCCTCTCCTTTAGTCTCTTTCCATCTGTAAAAAGTGCTGAATCACAGCTCTTTCTTACTGTCTCACTGCCTGTACTATGGGGTTATACCCCCCCCCCCCGTCTCACTGGAGCTCTTTTTTCCTCAGAAACAAGTTCAAACTTACTTTTGGCAAATCATCACAGTTGCAACTTTGGGGTTTTAACTTCAATAACATTTTATGTTGATAATCTTCTCACTCCCTCCTCATTCACGGTTCAGCCATGGCCTCGGGTCTGCCATAATAAAATGACGGACACTTTCACTTCGGGTTTTCAGGGGTTTCCCTTCTTGTTGGTTGGTGATCAAATTTTGCCTTGCCGTCTTCTGTGCTTCCCCTCTTCTCCGCTTGGCTCTCCAGGCTCCTCATGCCCCGGAAATGAAAAAATGTGATCCAGAGACAGAGACCACTCTCCCTTCACCCTTTCACCAAGGCATCACTGCCGGAAGATGGCACAAGACCTGTCAACAAGTCTATCACTGATAACCCAGTTGGATGGAAGAAAATATGTTTCCTGGTCTATGAAGTGCAGTCTACTTCTGTGTAGGGAGGGTTATGGGCTGCAGTTCAGGATCCACCGGATGTAAATGCTTGAGATCCAAATAATGAGGATGATGCCAAAAAGTTAGCTGACTTTAAATGAACAAGCTCTTTGTATAATTGGACTAACACTGAGTGACCAGCAGCTAGTCCATATTCATGGAGAAGAGTCTGCTGCTAGGTGTTGGGAGAATTTGAAGAGGATTTATGTTCGTGACAGTGTAGGTGTGCACATACATCTTACATGTAAATTATTTAGAGCACATCTTCTGAAAGGTGGAGATATGTTAGCTCATTTGAACTTCATGAAAAGAACTTTTCAAGAGCTACATGAAAAGGAACTGATATTTTCAGAGCTGCATCAAGTTTACATCATTCTTTCCCCATTGAATGAAGTTATGATGATTATGCATCTTCACTGGAAGTCCTGACCAGAAATGAACTGACATTGACTGACATAACCGGACGATTGTTAGAAGAGGCAAGAAGAAGGCTGGATAGAGACCAACTGAGAGAGAGGATTTGTTTTCAACTGCCTATACTGTTAGGATATGTTTTTCTTGTGGGGCTATGGGACATATAGCTAGATTCTGTAAGAAGGGAAAATGAGAACATACTGGTAATCACCAGAAGGCTAAGAAGAATGTTAAGTCTAGCAATTCAACTGTAAACCATGATTTGTGGGTAGTTGATAGTGGAGTATCACAGTGCATTACTAGAAATAGAGAGAGGTTTGTAAAGATGTCCACGAGTAAGCAATATGTATCATTGGCAAATGGATGGAAGATCAAAGCACTGGTGAAGGCACTGCATATTTTTCATGTATAAATGAGCATTTACCTGTGTTATATGTACCTAAACTGAAATTTAATTTGTTATCAGAAAGGGCTTTAGTTAATCTTGGTTATGCAGCAACCTTTAGGGGAGATAACTGTATAATAGAGAAAGAGGGTAAAAGTGTTACTGCTACTTTAGAATTATTTATATGTTATACATGATGACCAATTGCAGATGGCTAAATCAGTTTATAACAATGTTAAGCCACATGATGAATGTATACAGTTACTGCATAGATGTCTGGGGAACATTAATTTCAAAATGCTCAAACAAACTTGAATTGTCAGAGGGAGTAAAATTGAAACCTTGTAGCAAGTATTTACACTGTAATGCTTGTAGTCAAGAAAAGAGTAAAGTTACTCCTGCAAACAGACTAAATGGGTTTAAGACCAAAGAACCTTTAGAGGTTGTTTTTGCTGACATAATTGGTCCTAAGAAACCCAGTTTGGGAGGTGCCTGCTATGTTTTGAGCATAATGGACCATTATTCACGGTACGGATTCTGCTATCTAATGAAAAACAAAACAGAAACGTTCCAACATTTCTTAAACTGACTAAGATTTGCTGAAAGGAAATGAGACATAGGGTAATTGCTTTAGTTACAGAAAACTGGACTGAGTTTATTAATAATAGATTCCAAATGATGTTGAAATTGGCTGGTATCGAGCATAAGCGCTCTGCACCTTACAGGCCACAACATAACTCATTTATAGAACAAAGAGGGCAAATGTTACAAGCCATGGCTCGCACTATGTTATCTGATTCTGATTTGCCTGAAACACTGTGGGGTGAAGCCGTAATGTATAGTAACCATGTGTTAAACAATGTGGTGAACACAACAACTGGTGAATTGCCATTCACTCATTGGCATGGCAGAAAACCAAATTTAAGTTATCTACACACATTTGGAGCTCCAGCATGGATGCATATTCCCTCACAAGTAAGATTTAAAGGGCAACATAGAGCTAGGAAATTATTTTTTGTAGGTTATGAGGCCAACCATATATTGTTTAAACTCTGGGCTCCAGGCACCGCTAATATTTACTGTAGTGCTAGTGCTAAATTTCTTGAGCACATTGGGTGGCATAAACTAGAACAGGAATCCAACAATGATGTTGTTATTGACACCCAAGTAGTCCCTAATGATGAGATGGTAAACCATCAATAGCCATTAAAGAAGAAGAACAGGCACAGGAGGAGGTAGAAGAACAGAAGCAGGTGGAACAGGAGAGTCCACTAGTAAGCCCTGAGTTGCCTAGACGTTCAACTCATGGAACATGACCACCAGATAGATAACAGGCTAGTATAGCATGCCAAGTAAATATAGTTCCTACTAACTATAATGAGCTGAAACTATATCCTGTTAAGAATCAGTCTGCTTGGCAGGAAGCAACGGATAAGAAATTGAAATCCTTACAAAGGTTGAAGGTATATTAAAATGTCAGATTACCACAAGGTGAGCATGCCATTGGGTATAAGTGGATTTATAAAATTAAGACAGGTGTAGATGGGACTGTTACCCATAAAGCCAGATTAGTAGCACAAGGGTTCGATCAGTCAGCCAACGACTATGATGAGGTGTTTGCACCTAGTCTGAAGGCTACCATATTATGACTAGCCTTAGTGTGGGCAGCTAAGAATAAATACACAATAAACCATTTGGATGTGGAGATGGCATATCTTCATGCACCATTGCAACATACTATATGTTTAGAGAAGCCTTTGGGGATAAAAACTGATAACAAAGCTGATTGATGGAGATTAAAAAAGAGTCTTTATGCCTTGGAGCAATCAGGCTATGAATGGAACCAATGCATGGTGAAGGAATTAACAAAGATAGGTTTTGTAGCTGGCATGGCTGATCCATGTTTATTCAAAAAGGAAAGTGATCGTGTAATTTAATTGTTGCTATTATTCACTGATGACATAGCATTAATCACTAAGACTGATCAAGAAGCAACTGGCATTATTTCACTGTTAGAAAAGAAATTTAAAATAAAATATTTAGGTGAGATTAAACAGTATCAACCAATTAGCCAGGTTTAATGCTGAGACTACTGAAAGACACTAGCAAGCTGCTAAGCATGTGTTGAGATATCTTAAACAAACAATGCATTATACATTATATTTGGAGCCTAAGGATGAACTAATATGCTGATGCAAGTTTCGCTACAGATGTACCTACACGTAAATCAATGTCAGGTGCTGTAGTGTTATTAGGAAAGGTGTTAATTGGATGGCAGACTATTCGACAAAAACATCTAAGCTTATCAACAATGGAGGCTGAATTCTCATGTTTGTCTCTATTATGTACAAACTTAATATGTTATAAACAACTAATGATAGACATGGAAATTGATGTAAAGGAACCTATTATTGTATATGAAGACAACCAATCAGCAATTCAGATGGCTTCTAAACTTGCTGTAAAGACAAGATCAAAACATACCAATCTATGTTATCTGAATGTGAGACAATGTGTTCAAAGTAAAATGATTAAACTAGAGTGCTGCATGTCAGAGAATAACATTGCAGATCATTTTACAAAAGCCCAAGGCACTGTAAAACATAAGGCTTGTTGTGAGGAATATGAATTAAACTGTAAGGTTTACATATTGTCCTACCCAAAGGGGAGAATGTTAGGAATGATAGTCACCTAACAGTTGGGTTGGCAATATATAAACCAGGATAGTCATTTAATACTGTTCTTTCTTCAAGAGAATGCTGTAATTGTGATTGGCTGAGATTCTTCCGATGGCCATAAGATGGAGCCAGAGACCTGGTTTGTTCTCTTCTTGCATTACCTTATTGCCTTTTGCCTGAACATCATTCTGCCTGAATTGTTGTGAGTCTTGCAAACTGTTAGCAAACTCCGTTTACTGAACTTTTTTATAATACTGGACTTTGTTTTTGGATTATCCCTGGACTGATTACATTGAATACTACCTGCTTTAACCACGTATGATTTGGACTGTTCGTTGGACTTTGTTTACCCATTTATAGGAAGTAAAACCTACATTTTACTATTCAGTGTATCTGCATGCTGGTTGTGTGTTATTCCTCACCATTTTCACTATGTTTCCTGAGTGCACTCATTCTCCTAACGGGGAATACCTCAACAATTACTGTAGTTAAAAAAAATATATTCTACCTACTTCAAATGTCCTAATTGGATGTCCATTATAATGTTCAAGTAGGGCTAAGTACTAATAGACACGACCTCAAAAAAACCTTATAATTGTACTCAAATAAAAATAATCTTATTTTCTTCAGTACACAAATATTCAAGGTTCTGTTCTAAGAAAAGTCTGTAGAGATTCTCAGTCATCCAGGTCATGGTGATCCCAAAGATGCTTTTTCAGGAAGCAACAGGACATTCTTTTTTTTCTTTTTTTTTTTTTTGAAGTGAAACATCTTTTTGAAGACATTTTGCTTCTCATCCAAGAAGTTTCTTCAGTTCTGACAGGATAGATTTATTTCCACTTCCATTCCCACTTCCATTCCCCACTATTCTGTCAAAGCTGAAGAAGCTTCTTGGATGTGAAGTAAAATATCTTAAAAAGAAAAAACAAGAAAGTCCAGTTGTCTCCTGAAAATTTTTTTCTGGGAGCACTTCCAGCAAATAGGAGATAAATGTAGGTACATTTTAGCTAATTTTGTTGGGGGAATGTGCCACCTATAAAACATTTTATATAATTTTTCTTTATATGGTGAGGCCAATGTTATTTTTTTATTTCTTTCCAGTAGAATTTATCCAAATTAATACCATTTCCAATATCTTTCATCCATGCCACATCATTTCTTTTACTTGTTCCTCCTCTAATTTATATTCCAGTAATAATCTATAAAATTTTCCTTGTCAATTTATCATCTGCTCCCAGTAATATTTCATCTAGTTTTGTTTTTTGTCTACTAATTTCCTTATCTTTCATATCTTTCCTATACCATGATTGGACTTGTAGGTAGGCCCACCATTCCAAATCCACTTCTTGATCTTTCAGTTCTTGCCTTGATTTCAATTCTCCCCTCTCATTTAGAGTATCTTCATATATAAAAAAGTTGTGGCTTTCTAAAACTAATATTCTTCTGTTACCAAAAGTTATCCAATCCTTCACCCAGATGAGCATAGAAGTTTGATAAGAGAGAGGAGGAACAGCCAACAGGTAGTGGAAGTGTGGTTCTGGAGGTTGTGGAGGAAGCTGGGAAAGGGAAGAGGCCAGTTGATTAGTCAAAGGAGGACCCAGGCCATCCCCTATCCATCCTAGGTTATGCAGGGAGGAGAGGATAAGGGAGAGACATGGTCTCCTCAGGAGTATAGGACCTTGATCCTCTTCATGGGCTGCAGATGTGACAACTGAATAAGAGTTTGGACTTGCGTATTGGCAAACGCTGGTAACAAAGTATGTAAATATCTCTAGTTTATAGTTCTTCTCTGAGTTTGGCATCCTTCCTAGTGTGTGTTATCTGTGGACATCCTCCAGCCCTTATCTTGCCTTGTTTGTGTTGCTTTTTTCCTTCTTCGTGTAACAGTGTGGGAGGTGTTTTTTTTTTTAAACAATTTTATTGGTTTTTTAACAAACAAACAAACAAACAAACAAAACATAAAAGCATCAGCTCTTTTCCATACTTATATACAAACAGTGTGTCGGTTGGTTCATCAGTTTTGTGCATTCATTTCGCAGTCACAGTTACAATTACATTACATAATAACTCTTATTATCAATCCAAACTTATATATCCTCATATCATTATTAAAAGAAAAAAAAAGATTTGACTATACTTTTATTCAATCATGCCTTATGAGATAACTATAATTTAAGTAATTTATTCTATAACAAATCATAGGATCATACCAATTCTATCCTAAGAAAAAAGAAAAAAAACATTTTATAAATGTAATGTCAAGTAACAAAAGAAAAAGGAGAAGAAAAGTCAATAATATTCCTTATTACCTAACATTCTAAATATTCTATTTTTGTATTTCATCATCCAGCCATTGATAGAAAAGGTCCCAAATTGTATAAAATTGTTTATCTTCTTGCTCTCTAATTTCAAATGTCAATCTACTCATCTCAGCACATTCCAATATTTTCTTAATAACTTCCTCCTGCAATGGAATTTTCTCATTTTTCCAATTTTTTGCAAATACAATCCTAGCCGCAGTTGATACATTTACAATCAAATATTTCAAATATTTACTATAAACATCTGGTAAGATTCCTAATAAGAAAAGCTCTGGTTTCAAATCTATATGTTTCTTTGTCATTTTTTTCAACCACATGCGGATTTTAGTCCAGTATTTTCTAGCATCCTCACAAGTCCACCACATATGGTAATATGAACCAGGTATCTGATGACACTTCCAACATTTTTCCGATTTGTTCTTAAACATTCTTGTTATCCTTGTCGGGGGAAAATGTCACCTGTAAAACATCTTATACAAATTTTCTTTATAAGCTGTAGACATTGTCATTTTATAATTTTGTGACCATAATTTCTGCCATTTCTCTAAGTCAATCCCATATCCAAAATTCCTCCCCTAAGCAATCATAGTTTCTTTAACTTGTTCTTCCTCTAGCTTAATTTCCAATAAGTAACCATATAGTTTTTTAATCATCTTTTCATCAGTACCTGTCAAAATCTTATCTAAATCAGTCTGTTTATCATAAAATCCCTCTGTTTTGGAATCTTCATCATACCTTGAGTGTATTTGCACATATGAAAACCAATTCATCTGTATACCTTGTTCCTCTAAGTTTTGTATCAATTTAAGTTCACCTTTTCATCTAGTAATTCCCCATATCTAACTGTTTGTTCCTTTTTATAAATTATAGGATAAGAAAAAGCTTCTATCGTCGATAACCAAACTAGAATTTTCAAATAACATTGTTTTTTTATCTTCTCCCAGTTTAACCACAAAGACTCCCGTATATAATGTCTTCTAAAATAGCCCTGTGTTTTGGTTCCCTTGTACCATAGAAAAGCATGCCAACCCAACAGCAAGTCATGACCTTCTAGTGTCAACAATCTAGTCTTCCTTAATGTTATCCATTCTTTAACCCACATCAAATTTGCAGCTTGATAGTACAACTCCCAATTAGGCAGGCCAAACCCTCCTCTAGTTCTAGCATCTTGCAAAAGCTTTAACTTTATCCTCGCTTTCTTACCTTGCCATATATACTTCAACACAATTTTATTTAAGTCCTCAAAATAGTCTTTTCCAAGCCTAATTGGTATTGTTTGAAACAAAAATAAGATTCTGGGTAGAATATTCATCTTGATTGTTGAGATCCTCCCTATTAATGACAATTGTAAGTTTTCCCATTTCTTCAGATCTAGGGCTATCTGTTGTTTAAGTTTAATATAATTATTCTCTTTTAATGTACTACATCTTGGTGTCAAATATATCCCCAAGTACTTAACCTTGTTTGTAACTTGGATTTTCAACAAATCTGCCAATTCTTCTCTTTGCCTTAGTAACATATTCTTTGACAAGATCTTTGTTTTATCTTTATTTATTTTCAGACCGGCCACCTCACCATATGTCTCTATCTTTTCCAGCAGCTTCAAGGCTGTTTCTATAGGGTCTTCTAAAATAAGGACTAAGTCATCTGCAAAGGCTTGTAATTTAAATTCTTCCTTTTTGATTTTCATTCCTTTTATAGTTTTATCTTCTCTGATATTTCTATTCAACACTTCCAGAGTCAATACAAATAGCAAGGGAGAAAGGGGACATCCTTGTCTTGTGCCTTTTCTTATATTAATAGAATCAGTAAATTCTCCCTCTATCATTACCTTTGCAGTTTGCTCATGATAAATTGCTTCTATTGCTTGGATAAATCTTCTGGCAAAGCCCATCTGTTCCAATAAGAGTAACATAAATCTCCAATTCACATTGTCAAATGCCTTTTCAGCATCTAAAAGTATCAAAGCCATTTGCTTTTCAGGATGTGCCTCATAGTATTCCAAAGTGTCCAGAATTACTCTCATATTGTCTTTAATTTGTCTCTTTGGCAGGAATCCATTTTGATCTGGATGAATAAAACTATTCAAATATTTTTTAAGTCTTTCTGCTAGTATCGAAGCAAAAATTTTATAGTCTGCATGTAATAAAGAAATCGGTCTATAGTTCTTAATTTGCAGTAGATCAGCGTCATCTTTTGGAATAAGTATAATATAAGCCTCTGACCATGTTTTAGGTATCATCTTCTTTGACATAGCTTCATTCATAACATCTAAAAGTGGAATCCTTAATGATTCTTGTAATATTTTATAGAATTCTGCAGGCAGCCCATCTGGACCTGGTGCTTTCCCATTATTTTGTTTCTTGAGTGCTTGACTTAGTTCCATCATTGTTATATTACTTTCTAACATTTCTTCAGTCTCTTTAGATATTTTAGGTAAGTTTGCATTCTGCAAGTACTGTTTAATTTTTTCCTCATCAATATTCTCTTTCTTGTATAGTTGTCCATAAAAGTCTCGAATAATTTCCTGTCGCGTTGAGCGACCGGTCTGTTGTTTCGGCTTTCTGGTTGATTGCTGAATTCCTCTCAGAGAATAACCCTCGCAAGGGTGAATTAGTCCTCGCAAGGACGAAGTTTAAAGTAACCCTTGCAAGGGTGAGAAAATAGCCCTCGCAAGGGCGAGATAAAACACACAAAACACAAATGATCTTTAAAATGAGGCAGCACTTTGAGCCTGGGGGAGATGGGATTTCCCGGCTGCCCTGGAACAGATGGAAAATGTCCGGGCTTCTGGGCTTTCTTGCTCCTTCCTTCCCCAGGCTTTTTGCTGTCCCCTTTTATTGTGCTAATTCAAGGGAGGAGGTGAGAGAGGAATTTTACAGGAAGAAAAAGAGATACAATGTTAATCTTTTAGACCAGTCTACGTGACATGAGCAACGTACTCTGTAGGTGCTACTTTGTAACTACTATAGATAAGCATGTCTTCTTTGAATACACATTCTTTGTCTGCGGTTAATCTTTTATTAACTCCCTTCCTGTCAGTGCTTTCCTTCTATAATGTTCTGAACTGAATACATGCTTTTTTGCAAGATTTCTTCTTGTGGAAAAATACAAGACAGAGCCAAGGTAAAATAGTCACAATTCCTCCTTTTCTTTATTTTTTGTGCTCACGACTCTAGGTAGAGTTCTTTCTCTTCCAAAGTAGTCTCACAAGGTGGCAACAAGCCCTTCAGTTTGTTGATGCCTTGCTGAACCAGCTCATACGAGGAGAAGTCCTCATCCCCCGAGTCGTGGCTGGACCGAGTTAAGAAATTTTCTTTGGGAGAAAAGAAGTTATTAATGTCTATTTCCTTCTCTGACTCTTGGTCAGAGTACCATTCCAACAGCGGTTTTTTGACCAGATCTTTTGATTCAATGCTGGATGTAAGAAAGCTAACTGTTTTTTGAGTATTGTTAATTTCATTGTCAAGTGTTTTCAAACGATCCCTCAATAATTTTAGTAAACGTCCTATTACACATGGACCAATAGTACATGCAAGAAGCAATAACACAAGAGGACCTATTAAGGCTGATAATAGTGTTGTTAACCAGGGAGAAAAATTAAACATGCTTTGATACCATGACTGTCCTCGTTGTCTTTCATTTTCTCTATCCTTCAATCGTTTACATAATTCAGCCATGGAATCTTTAACAATTCCTGAATGATCAGCATAAAAACAACATTCTTCTTTTATTGCTACACATAATCCCCCTTTGTTTAAAAATAATAAATCCAGACCTCTTCTGTTCTGAAGAGTCACTTCACCAGAGATGAGAGAGAATTTTGAAGAGCAGTAATTGAAGTCTCTATTCGTTTGAGATCTTCATCTATTTGTAAACTAAGAGTAGCTAACTGTTGATGACCAACAGCTAAAGCTGCTGCACCTGTGACTGCACCTGCTGCCCCAAGGCCTAACAATACAGATAGTGTTACAGCTGTTATTACTTCTCTTTTTTGATGAAGGGGAAATTGTGGAGGTTCAAGTTCATTAATAAGTTCTGACCCTGGATAAATTGTGATCTTTGGAATCAGTGTTACCTGAATGCAAAAGGATTTCTGAGCAATAAGAACATCACCATGAACACAAGCAGTTGCTCCTGTGGAGCATGCCCATATAGAATTATTACCTGGGATAAAGAATTGTCCTTTGAGACGAGCTGTGATATTGCCATTGGAGGTGGTGTATAGAGGACCATAGCCTCCAATGTTAAGGTTTGATCTTTCTTTTGGTAAATATACATCACAGTGATATCCAGATGAAACCTTCTGACAATATTGAGAGTGACTGGCAGGTATGTTTCCTAGGCAACATCCCTTACCTACTATGTCAGTGATAGTGATGGAGGAAGTATTCCATCTGCATTGTGTGTCACTGGTGGAGTTACTAATAGGTTCATTGGAAGCTACTGCTTCATAGAATGGTGGCAATTCAGATAAGCAAAGCCAACATTGATCAGTTTTGGATGAATCATTAAGTGTAGTTGCTAGCAATTTGTAAGAAGAATTAACCAATTGTACTAATGGATTCACCTGAATATTGGGTTTTCATAGAAAGTTTGATTTCAAATTGTGATTGGGACCAATATCATAATTAGACATAGATATAGAAAGACGAATTGTAAAAATATTCCCTTCATCTCCTAGACCATCCCACTGACGTCCTCCCCAAGTAAACCCAACCATCCATTGTTTTTTTGTAAGTGTCTTTCCTTTTGCAGTAAATGTGATTCTGAGTGGATTTAGTCTCTGTCCACAACAAGGCCTTGAAGAGCAGGGAAGATGTTCTTGAGCACGGGTAATATGAATATAGTCATTTTTGGTAGGCGCTTCCCACCAGATATGACCTGTGGATACACAACTCCATTTTTTACAATATCTGTCAACTACCCCACCACAGGCAGCACAAGAAGCACCAGTACTGTGAGCAGGACAAAAATATAGTCTAAAGTTGTGAATAGGTGCTGGAGAACAGGAGCCTTGCTTGTCCCATATATCAGCTTGTAGTTCTTTATCTGCAAATTTTTCTACTCCTGTCCCCATTTCAGCAAAATCCATGAAAAGCTGAGGAAACCATGGCCATCTAGTATAATTAGTGGTGGTGTTTAAAATATTTCCTTGAAAATCAAGGATAGTCCAGGTATAATCTTGAGGTTGATGTTCATTTGTAGAAGGTTGTATGCTTCGAGGAATGCGATGATAGCCAAATCTTGGAACAGCACGAGATGCAGACCGCTTAGAGATGGAGTTGTCAGCGATGAAGACAGGGTACCCAAGATGGCGAGCTCGAATGGGAGCTGTAGTCTTACGATGAGTGTCATCAGGGATGGGGTGGCGTCTTCGCACGACAGGTGTTTTGTAGTGAACAGGAACCCAGGAAGATGAATGATGCAATATGCATTTGGTGACATCACAGGGTGGAAAGCAGCAACGAAGATGCCATTGCAGTTTGTCTCCAGGAAAAGTTGTCTCAGAATTAGCTTGAGATGGCAATGTAGGAAAAGCAGAGGATAGTGGAGGAGATGCCACTGAAGGAGTGGAAAGTAATAGAACAGTGTGATTAAAGTATGTGTGATTGTGAAAAAATCCTAAGCAAGAATAAGATCCTATAGTAGATAGAGTAACATGTATAGTTAAAAATATTAAACAAGGAGAATAGTAATAGTGAACAGTAATGTCAGAAGTAGGCGAAAGAAAACTACCATTGTGTTGGAAAACATAATTACATGCAGAAATGAGATTATCTTTAAAAATAAAGGTAACAGTGTCAGCAAGAAAAGAAAAAATAGCATCAGGAGATGCCCTGAATTGAGAAAAGACAGGAAATATTGATATCAGAAGAAAAATTAGAGTTAGAGTTAGGTTTGTCATGGTAAGGTCTGACACAGCGAGCAGGAACCCAAAGCACTCGATCAGGAAGTTGGACAGCAGCGTAACCTTTTCCCCAGGTGATGAGCTGTGCAGGACCTTTCCACGCAGGATCTGGAAGCTGTCTGAAATAAACAAGAGGATGGGAAGAGGGAACTACTGGCTTGGTGAAGTGGCGAGAAGCCGCTGTGGAAGAAGGAGAGCCAGTAAGATTAAGAAAGTTAAGAGAATAGAGAGTAATGTTCAAGATGTTTTGTAACGCCGGGAGGTTCGGGGGGCCTAAGCCTTTTTTTCCCTGTTTGCCGATCAAGGGCATTTTTCAGAGTTTGGTTTGCCCTTTCCACAATAGCCTGACCTTGGCTATTGAAAGGTATGCCAAATTTATGTGTGATGGCCCACTTATGGCAAAACTCAGCAAAGGGAGAACTGACATAAGCAGGACCATTATCTGTTTTGAGAATTTTTGGACATCCCAACGTTACGAATGACCGAATACAGTGATTAATAACATTTTTAGTAGCCTCTCCTCTTTGTAATGTTGCCATAATAAACCCTGAATATGTATCAACTGATACATGAATGTATTTCCAGGGAGCAAAGGGAGGATAATGAGTTACATCCATTTGCCATGTATCACAGGCTTGAGTACCCCTAGGATTAACACCTTCAGGGATACCTTTGGCCTGCAAGCTACATGTTGGACATTGTTGAATTATTGCTGTGGCTTCTTGATATGTAATCCCAAATTGCTGTACCAAGGCCTTCTTATTTTGATGGAAATAGTCATGACTCTCCCCAGCTGAAAGCTGTTGTGGAAGAGGAGAGGAGGCCATAATTTTACAAGCCTCATCTGCCATATGATTGCCCTCTGCCAGGAATCCAGGCAATTGCTGATGACTTCTGATATGAGCTACAAATAAAGGTTTCCCTCGCTTTTTCAGCAGTGTCTGAAGCTGTAAAAAAAGTGTCATGAGAGAAGGAGGGGTAACAGGAGAAATATATGCATCAAAAATATGAGCAACCATCTGAGTAACATACATGCTATCAGATATTACATTTAAGGATTCCTGTGGAAAAAGAGACAAGGCCAAAGAAAAAGCAGCTAACTCAGCTTGTTGTGCTGAGTTCTGTGGGGCAGTTAAGCGTTTGTTCCATTGAGCATTTTCACATCATGCACATGCTCCAATATTTTTTGAACCATCAGTAAAGACAGTTAAGCCTTCCTTCAATGGCTGTTGGACAAAAGGTGATTGTAAAACAAAAGGAACTGTCTTCAACACCTGCAGTCATGAATCGGATGGAAGGTGGCATGACACTTGGCCACACCAATCTTCCAATGCATCCTGTAGTGTTGTGGAAGTCTGAAAAAGAGGTTCCCATTGACTAATCTTAAAAGGAATATACAATGTAAAAATATCCATTCCCATCAGGGCTTTGGTTCTCTTGCGCCCTTTTTGTATAAGAAAAGCCATTTGTGCTGCTTTAGTAAAAATAGAGGTTTTTGGAGTATGTGGTAGGTGTAACCATTCCAAGAAATGAAGATTTTTTGCATTAGATACTTGAACAATTATTGCAGTCAGTAATTGATGAGTGTGAATAATAGCAAGAGAAGGTGGTTTGTCTGCAAGTGCACGGTTTACCCATTGAGTTGCTAGGGCTGTGTTTACTTGCTTTAAAGCTTCTAGATGCTGAGCTGAAAGATAGACCTTATCTGCAGGATTTTTTAATCCTACTAGTGCTTGAAAAAGCGGTGATAGCATCTGTGTGGTTAGAGCAAGATATGGTCTAGCCCAGTTAATAACTCCCAAGTACTGCTGTAATTGAACCAATGTGGTTGGCTGTGGAAGTGTGAGTGAAGGAATATGTGGAGATGCTGAGGAAGCTAAAACCTTGTGACCTAAATATTGCATTGGGTAGTGAGACTGGATTTTTTCAGGTGCTATATGTAACCCTGCTTTTGCTAATGTGGTCAAGAGGATCGGAAAGGTTTTTTGTACCGTCCCCTTTGGCCCATCAGCTGCAATTAAGATATCATCCATGTAATGATATACAAGAAAATTAGGAAATTGAGATCTATAAGGATGCAGAGCCTCATTGACAAAATATTGACACATGGTTGGTGAATTAAGCATACCTTGTGGAAGAACTTTCCATTGATACCTAGATGTGGGTTTAGAGTTATTGAGTTCTGGCACTGTAAATGCAAAGATGATTCTATCCTTTTGTGCCAGAGGTATAGAAAAGAAACAGTCCTTTAAATCTATTATTATGAGATCAAATCCAGATGGGATCAAATTAGGATTAGGCAGACCACACTGCAGTGGCCCCATAGGTTGAATAATCCTATTCAAGGCTCTAAGATCACAAAGAAGGCGGTATTTGCCAGATTTCTTTTTAATTACAAAGACTGGGGTGTTATAAGGACTGGTGGATGGTTCAATATGTCCCTCTATTAACTGTTGATGGACAAGGAGATGTAAAGCCTCCAATTTTTCTTTGGTGAGAGGCCATTGATCCACCCACACAGGAATAGATGTTTTAAGAGTAAGAGATAAAGGAGAAATAGGCATTTTGATAGAAAAACTATGGTATCTGAATATAAGCTTGAAATTGAGAAAGTAAATCACGTCCCCAAAGATTGCAATGTAGAGGAAGGATATAGGGTTTAAGATAAGCAGTTAAGGTAGAATGCTCAGTAGAAGCAGAAAGCAAATGAGAGCTGACCTTAGCAGCTTGAGCACCACCTACGCCCTGCACTGAAGAAGCTTCTGTGAGAGACCAAGAAGAGGGCCATTCATTAGAACGGATAACAGAAACATCTGCTCCGGTGTCAATCAGACCTTCAAAAATTCGACCATTGAGTGTAACAGAAAGAGTTGGTTTTGAAGCTTGAACAGGTTTCTGCAATGCAAACAAAGAAAGAGGTTCAAAAAGAGGCAAAATTATAAGTGTAGCAACTACTGTCCCCTTTTTTAAAGAAAAGCAACGATCTCCTATTGCAGCCAATGCAAGATTATTAAGAGCAGAAGAATCATATAAGTAAGGAGCTGCAACCACACCCTCTATTGTAAGAGAAGAATTGGGAATAAGCAAGACAGGTGTGGAAGGAGGAAGAGGCTTGAAAAGCGTTGCAGTTAAAGGAAGAGTAAAAACAGCACCAGGATCATCATACACAAGATCCTCTAACAATACCACAGGAAACGTTGTGGCAGTTAGTTCAGCCTTTGTGGTGGGGCTAGCTGAAGACCCCTCAATTAGTTTCCCAAAGGCTGTGAAGGAGAAGGATTAGAATAACAATTTGAAGCCCAATGATAGCCTTTCCTGCAGCGAGGACAGATAGTTTTTGGCTTAGATGAAGAGGGTGGACCTCTGGTTTGGCCACGAAAAGCAGCTCCTCCCCCTGGCTTACGACATTGATTTTTAAAATGTCCTGGCTTGCCACAGTTAAAACAATTGCCATTGCGTGTTAAAGCAAAAGCATCAGGAGGAGAAGTGGTAGCAGAATTAGGATTTGGTAATGAAGCTGTGATTGCAGTAGCAAGCATATCTATTTTATGAGTAGTCGTTCCTACAATTCTACAGAGTTGTAAAAACTCAGCCAAAGTCACTCCTGGCTTATTAGCGACTGGCTGTAGAATTTTTTGACAATCATGATTAGCATTTGAATAAGCCAATTTTATAAGTAATTCTTGTTTAGCAACAGGATTATCTATCTGTCTATCTAAGGCTGTCTGAAGCCGACTTATGAATGAAGCATAAGGTTCTTCAGGTTCTTGCATAATTTTTAAAAATGCTTGAATGGACTGAGAATCTGAATCATCCACTCGCTTTAAAGCATTCATAGCACACATATGAATAATGGCAAAACTACGACGAGGAGAATTTTGTTGTTGTACTAGAGTAGAAAATTGATCTTTCCCCAGTAACTGATTTTCAGTTACCCCAGCAGGCAAACCCCTGTGGATTTCAGCCTCAATACCTTTTTCATATTCAGATTGCCACACAACATATTGTGCTGGAGTCATAAGCATAGAAAAAAGCATTTTCCAATCATACAATAACATAACTGTATTAGCTGTAACCAAAGAATCAAGTATTCCCCTAGTAAAAGGAGAATGCAATCCATAAGTTGTAACTGCATCTTTTATATTTTTCAAAACTTTAAACTCAATGTTACTATGAACATTGCCTCCTCCCCCAGGGATGATAGTCATAGGATAAGCAGAAGGTTCTTCTGTTTCTAAAGATAGAGGTGATGACAAAAAATTAGTTATGATTCCTCCCATAGGATTCATAATAGGAGAATCAGAAAGAGAAGAAAGAGCAGAAAGAGGAGGGGAAGAAATATCTGAATAAGGAGGTGGTAGGGAAGAATTTGATTCCAAATGAGCTGCAAGAGGCTTAGAAGTTTTTGAATTAGAAGAGTGGGAGTCAGAAGAAACAGGAGAAAGAGAATTTTCAGGAAGACTAGAAGGAGGATAAATAGTTGTTATAGCAGCTATTATTGCTCTCCAAGAAATAAGTATATCCATGGGAGCCCTGGGAACTTTATGTAAATATTTACCTAATTTTTCCCAGTGAGAATGGCTAAGAGTTCCAGCAGATGGATAGGCTGGACAGTGTGCCTCAATATAAATTATAAATTTATTTAAAGATTTTTTAGAAATAGGGTACACAGTGGTACCATTGGTTTTTTGAAAGGAATTAGCTTTCTTCACTAGATTATAAAGTTCGTCCCTATGCCCTGACGAAACTTGAGAAATCGAGGCGCCCATACTTATTTTTTTGTCGATGTAGCCTATACCAGGCGAAGAAGAATGGAGGTGAAGGAGATGCACTTCTAGACAAAAGTCACACCCTGGAACCAGAAAGGCGAAGGGATCCCAGACGATTAGAGATCCCGGACGAGCCCCCAGCTGTCGCGTTGAGCGACCGGTCTGTTGTTTCAGCTTTCTGGTTGATTGCTGAATTCCTCTCAGAGAATAACCCTCGCAAGGGTGAATTAGTCCTCGCAAGGACGAAGTTTAAAGTAACCCTCGCAAGGGTGAGAAAATAGCCCTCGCAAGGGCGAGATAAAACACACAAAACACAAATGATCTTTAAAATGAGGCAGCACTTTGAGCCTGGGGGAGATGGGATTTCCCGGCTGCCCTGGAACAGATGGAAAATGTCCGGGCTTCTGGGCTTTCTTGCTCCTTCCTTCCCCAGGCTTTTTGCTGTCCCCTTTTATTGTGCTAATTCAAGGGAGGAGGTGAGAGAGGAATTTTACAGGAAGAAAAAGAGACACAATGTTAATCTTTTAGACCAGTCTACATGACATGAGCAACGTACTCTGTAGGTGCTACTTTGTAACTACTATAGATAAGCATGTCTTCTTTGAATACACATTCTTTGTCTGCGGTTAATCTTTTATTAACTCCCTTCCTGTCAGTGCTTTCCTTCTATAATGTTCTGAACTGAATACGTGCTTTTTTGCAAGATTTCTTCTTGTGGAAAAATACAAGACAGAGCCAAGGTAAAATAGTCACAAGTTCCTTTTTTTCTTTATTGCCATAACAGACTTGACCTTGATCATCTATTAACTGTGATATTTTCCTCGACTCTTTCTCCTTTCTCGGCTTATATGCTAGCCATCTACCTGGCTTATTTGCATCTTCAAAATAGTTCTGTTTAGCATTCCTAATCTTCTGTGCCAGTTCTTCTTTCTCTATTAAGTCCATTTTATGTTTAATTATAGCCAGTTTCAATTTAATGTCTTTTTTCTGTGGCATTTTCTGTAACTCTTTTTCAAGTCTTTTGTGCTCATCTTCCAGGGCTTTAGTGGCTTGCCTTTTCCTAGCATTCTTTTTTCTTATGTAATCTATTATCAAACCTCTCACATATGCCTTCATTGTGTCCCAAACATTCTGCGCTGAAGTATCTTCTTTTCTATTTTCTTTAAAGAAAAAGGCAAGTTCTTTCTCAAGCCGTTGTATAAAGTCCTTCTCCTTTAGGATAGTATTATTTAATGTCCATCTCGATCTTTTTTTTTGGCCCTTCCATTTAATTGTCAATGGGTTGTGATCTGCCCAAGTACTTGCTTCAATGTTTATTTCTTGAATACTAGATATTAATTCCGTTGAGATCCAGATCATATCTAATCTGGACCATGATAGGTGTCTGTTTGAATCAAAAGTATATTGTTTGGTTTTAGCGTTTCTTTCTCTCCATATATCTTTTAAGATTAGTTCGTCTGTCATTTTAAAAAAGGATTTAGGAAGTATCTTTCTATTATGATTTGCTGTTGTTGCTATATAGTCTAATTTATTGTCCACGATTCCATTAAAATCTCCCATCATAATTTTATTAGCATAGTCCAGTCCAGTTATTTTCATATGTAATTTTTTATAAAATTCTTCTTGTTTATCATTTGGGGCGTAAATTGCAATCAAAAGTATTTTTATATTATTATCCATCATTTCCACCATTAATATTCTTCCATCTTCATCAGTGTAGATCAGTTTTGCGGGGATAGCCTCTTTAATATATAAAACCACTCCTCTTTTCTTACATTGAGTCAAAGAAGTAAATAATTTCCTTAATTTTGGCTGCACTAACAATTGTTCATGTTGTTTTTTAATATGTACTTCTTGTAAGCAAATTATGTCAAACTTTAATTTCCCTAATTTATGAAAAGTCTTCCTTCTCTTAGCAGCTGAATTCAGTCCGTTTATGTTCATTGTAATCAATTTTTTCTCTTCCATGATGATATTTTATATTTAGACTTGGCGGGTCTCATACATCTTGGTTCACGTTGATCTTTGATATCCACCTCTCCACCTACTACGCCTTCTTCTTTTTCCATCTCCATTTGTTCCTCTTGGGATTCAGTTAATAAGACCTCTTTTTCTGCCTCTTCCTCTCTCCTTCCAAAAAAATCTGCGTAGAAGAGTTCTGCTTTCTCAACTGAATCAATTCTATATCTCTGTTCTTGCCATATAAACATCAATCCTTCTGGGATCAGCCATCTGTAATTCACCTCCTTTTTCAATAACACTTTGGTCAGAAATCGATATTCTCCTCTCATCTCTCTCACTCTTCTAGGTATTTGTTTTAGGACCAGGATTTCTTTACCTTTGTATTTCAACATCTTCTCTCTTGCCGCTTGTAAAATTTGTGTCTTAATGGATTTTTTAGTAAATCTAATGTGAACTTCTCTGGGTAGGTTATTTCTCATCGCATATCTTGTGGAAACTCGGTATATCTCATCTACTCAATCCATCATCTTTTCCTCTGTTGTTTCCAAAGAATCAGCCAAGATTTCTATCATTATCGCAACCAAGTCTTGCCCTTTTTCTTCCTCTATATTTTGGAATCTAAGATAAAATTTGGACCTCTCCATCTCCCACTTCAACATCCCGCTTTTTTCTTGTTCAACCACCAGTAATCTAGTATGAATATTTCCAATCTTCTCCTCTCTTCGTTTACCCTCTTCTTCAACTTTTTGAATTCTCACATCATACTTCACCATCATCTGTTGGATATTTTCCACCTTTTCTTCAGTCTTCCCTGTTCTTTGTTCAATGATATCTATTTTTATCTTAAGGTCTTAAATTCCTTGCATGATCGTCAGTAAAGTTACTTTTTCTTGTTCTTTATCTTGCTTTGACATTACCTGCGTTGAACGTTGTCCTCCAGGTGGTGAGGAAGCAGAAGTAGATATGGAAGCACCTGGGGGTATGAGTTTCCTACTCATTTTAGGTGGTTCAAAATCTTCAGTTTCTTTCAAATTTTAATCCAATTAAAAACGTAACCAATTATAATCCAAAGTGGAAAAGTCCAGCAGCAAAAAGTCCAGTAGTGAGGGAGAGAGAAAAAAAGAAAAAAGAGGAAAAAAAAAGGAAATTCTTCAGGTTCTTCCTGACCCTAATCCAATTATAGATTAATCCAGGATAAAAAATAAAAATAAAAAGAAGCGAGCCCAGTAATAATAATAATAAAAAAAAGAACAAAGCAAGAGAAGAAGAAAAAAAAAAGAGGGAGCATCTTCAGGTTCTTCAAACCTTAATCCAGTTAGAAAATCCCAATTTAAAAAGAAAAAAAAGGAGACCAAAATAATCCAGGAGCATAAATAGAAAAAACAAAAATCCCAATAAAAAGGAAGAAAAAATAAAAGTAAAAATAAAAAAATTCTAAGGCTTCCCCTTGAAAATAAAAAGTAAAAATAAAAACATTGCTAAAATAAGAATTTACAATAATGCTAGTGGGGCGGGGGGGTGTAGTGGAATTAAAAAAAGGAATTTAAGAGAAAGAAACAACACACTGCACTCTTTTTAATTGTCCAAGGCTTTTGTTATGGCTCACTTCCCTTTCCCACAGGTTTCAAAGTCAAGCCATAAATATTTAATTGTTGATAGAAATCCAGAAGAGCACCTGTAATAATACTGCGCTCTTCCCTCTATCTTATCACAAGAATGTCCTTGAGAAGGAGCCTTTCATAATTCTCTCCACTTCAAGTAAAACTTCAAGCCTCTAGTTGGCAGTGTTACAAAGTTTCTTAGTTCTCACTTTCCCCCCTCCTCTCACAAAGAGATAATTAAAGTTAAAAAAAAAGAACAAGAGATATATACATATATATTCAAAAAGAGAAATAAGCAAAGGGAGCCTCTAGCCTAAAAAAAAGTTAAAAAGAAAAAAAAGAGATCCAAGGGAGAATGAAATATATGTAGAAAGAGAAGAAAAAAAAACAGTCCGGTTATCTACTAAGTAACAATAAAGTCCGGTAACAAAAAAAATAAAAATAAAAGTAAAACCTCGCTTTGACGTCTCCCTTAAAAAAACACTGCCAATTCAGTTTTGTCAAAAATCACACAGATTTCTTCTAACAGTCAAAGTGTCCTTTCAAACCTCAAATTTTTTTTTAAAAAAAAGCAGTTTCTCACCCAGCCGACACACTTTCTCTTTCAGCCTCTTCCTTTCCGGAGCTGCCCCGACTTCAGCAGCATGGGGGCTGTCTCTTTGCCACAAGCAAAAGGGACTTCTCCTGGATCATCCAGGGACTTTGCGGTGTCCCTGGGATCCACAGGGTATGCCCCTCACGATAACCGTCCCTATGGGATGGTTTAGGTCCGTTTGGACCGGCCAGGGACGAAGATATCGGCTGCAATCATAGAGCTCGATTGCAAGCCGTATCGTCTCAGCGCCAGCTCCTCCCCTCTCTTCTGGAGGTGTTTTTAATATTCCTTCAAAGATATTCAGATCTTGGAAGCAAAGTGAAGGAATAAAAGGGTTTTCACCTGTTTTCTATGACTGTGTTTGTTTTGCATCCCACCCTAGGTCATCACATTTTGTTTCCAGCCACCCCTTCAATTTGCTTCTGCTTTTTGTGGGGTGACCATGGATCAGCTCCAAACAGACAATGCCAAGTTAAGCCAGCAAGTGGCTCTTTTGACTGCACAGATTGCGTAGATGCAAGCTGTCCGGCCATGCCACAAATGCTCAGTAGCAGTGCTGAATAACTTTGATGGATTGCTGGCCCACTTTCCATCATTTTTGGGGCAATGCCAGCTTTATATGAGCCTTCAGCCAGAGGACTTCCCCACTGACAGGGATAAGGTGGG
>NW_020769771.1:21786-63709 GCF_900518735.1 Pseudonaja textilis | reverse complement strand
TCTATCTATCATCTCACTCTATCTCTCTATCTATCCGGGCATATCTATCTATCTATCTATCTATCTATCTATCTATCTATCTATCTATCTATCTATCTATCTATCTTCTCACTATTTCTCTCTATTTGCCTATCTCTCCATCTCTCCATTTCTCTCTGTTTCTCTCTATCTCTCTATCTCTCTATCTATCTCTCTATCTCTCTCTATCTATCTATCTATCTATCTATCTATCCATCCATTCAATCTATCCATTAATCTATCTATCTATCTATTTGTCACATATCTTTCTATTATCTATCTATCTACTTATCTATCTATCTATCTTTCTATCTATCTATCTATCTATCCATCCATTCAATCTATCCATTAATCTATCTATCTGACACATATCTTTCTATTATCTATCTTTCTATCTATCTATCTATCCATCCATTCAATCTATCCATTAATCTATCTATCTGTCACATATCTTTCTATTATCTATCTTTCTATCTATCTATCTATCTATCTATCTATCTATCTATCTATCTATCATCTCACTCTATCTATCTATCATCTCACTCTATCTATCTATCTATCTATCCGGGCCTATCTATCTATCTTTCTATGTATCTATCTATCTATCTATCTATCTATCTATCTATCTATCTATGAGACAATGTGTGCAATGTAAAATTATTTAACTCTTATATTGTAAGTCAGAAAATAACATTGTAGATCATTTTAGAAAAGCTCAAGGCTCTCTGAAGCGTAAGGCTTGCTGTTAGGATTATGGACTTAGAATGTAAGGTTGTATATATTTTCCTACCCAAATGGGGAGAATGTTAGGAATGTAACCATTTATTGGAAGTAAAAACCTACATTTTACTATACAGTGTAACTGTGTGCTGGTTGTGCGTTATTCTTCACCACTCTCACTGCGTCTCCCTGTTTGAGCTCATTCTCTTAACGGGGAATTACCTCAGTAACCCACAGAAAATCCTCCTTTTAGGTGGATCCTTTGGGAGAATCCTCTTGTGAATCCTCCTTTGGGGTGGATCCTTTGGTAGAATCCTTTGAGAAGCTTGGTACTAAGGGTCTGTAGGATGATTCCCTTTCTCTTATGTTTGGATTGGAAGGTTTGCCTCTGCTCAAAGGGCAAAATGGATAGATGGTTCCCCCTTTTTTTTTTTTGAAAACAATTTTATTGGTTTTTTTAAAAACAAACAAAACAAACAAAACATAAAAACATCAGCTCTCTTCCATACATATATACAAGCAGTGTGTCGGTTGGTTCATCAGTTTTGTTCATTCATTTCGTAGTCTCAATTACAGTTATATTACATAATAACTCGTATTATCAATCCAAACTTATATATCCTCATATCATTATTAAAAAATCATTTGACTATGATTTTATTCATTCATACTTTATGAGATAACTATAATTTAGGTAGTTTATTCTATAACAAATCATATAATCATACCAAATCTATCCTAAAAAAACACTTTATAGATATGATGTCAAATAACAAAAGAAAAAGAAAAAACAAAGATATTCCTTATTATCTAACATTCTAAATATTCTATTATTGTATTTTATCATCCAACCATTGATAGAAAAGGTCCCAAATTTTATAGAATTGTTCATCCTCTTGCTCTCTAATTTCAAATGTCAATCTACTCATCTCAGCACATTCCAATATTTTCTTAATAATTTCTTCCTGCAATGGAATTTTCTCATTTTTCCAATTTTTAGCAAATACAATCCTAGCCGCTGTTAATACATTTACAATCAGATATTTCAAGTCTTTACTGTATGCATCTGGTAAGATTCCCAAAAAAAAGAACTCTGGTTTCAAGTCTATGTGTTTCTTTGTCATTTTTTCCAACCATATGCGGATTTTAGTCCAATATTTTCTAGCATCCTCACAGGTCCACCACATACGGTAGTATGAGCCAGGTATCTGATGACATTTCCAGCATTTTTCAGATTTATTCTTGAACATTCTTGCTATCCTTGTCGGGGAAAAGTGCCACCTGTAAAACATCTTATACAGATTTTCTTTATAAGCTGTTGACATTGTCATTTTATAATTTTGCGACCATAGTTTTTGCCATTTCTCTAAATCAATCCCATATCTAAAATTCCTCCCCCAAGCAATCATAGTTTCTTTAACTTGTTCTTCCTCTAGCTTAATTCCCAGTAAATGACCATATAGTTTTTTAATCACCTTTTCATCAGTACCTGTCAAAATCTTATCTAAATCAGTCTGTTTATCATAAAATCCCTCTGTTTTAGAATCTTCATCATACCTTGAGTGTATTTGCACATATGAAAACCAATTCATCTTTATACCTTGTTCCTCTAGATTTTGTATCCCTTTTTAAAACTACCGGGAGGGGTGGGGAGGAAACTGCCCGGCCAGTCTGTATTCTTAGGGAACTGACGGAGGGAATGAGAGTAAAGAAAACTTAAAGAGGGGGGAAAGGTCCATGGGGAGGGGTTTCGGGTGGCTGGAGAGCACACGACTGTACAGAGGACAAGACCGTGACCCAAAGTTCTAGGGCTGGAATCAAAGCGAGGCATGGGGGGTGGAGAGAAATGATGGCATCACCCTCTCACCACCGCTTCCACCCACCGAAGCCCAAATGACTTGCAGCACATTGTCAATGCAGCTGCCATCCAGCAAAGCGATGCCCCTGCTGGAGGGCTGGTGATTCTCATTGGCAGCAGGGTCTCTCCCACCGCTGCTGCCACTGTTGTTGGAGATGGCGCTGACGAGAGAGGTGCCACCACTGGCGGGAACCGTGGAAGCTACTGAGGCGGCTCCCCCACCCGAGAAAAGGCTGAAATGCTACTGGAAGAGGAATGCGCTTGAACCGTTCCTCCACCCACTGGAAGGGCCACTTCTCCGCTACCGCTGCTCCATAATGTCCATCACAGACTCCAGTCTCTGCATCTTGCCCAAAGGCAGCAGTCTGAATGTGGCATAAGCCGCGGCAAGGGCAGCAGGGAAAGCGACGGCATCCGAGGAAGTGGCAGCAGTGGAAAGTGCCCTGCCGCCTCCGAGGCCAACATCCATGCTGCCCTCGCCCACTTGCTGACCCGGCCTCCAGCCAGCACCATACCCAGGTCTGCAGCAAAAGTGCTTGCCGGGGGTAGGGAGCCCTTCGCGCTCTGCCATGATCAGCTGTTAGGAGCGGCTGGTGGCTAGGCGTGGCTGCCCATGGGCTGCTTGTAACAGCAAGTTCCCCCCACCCTTCCCCCCATTTCACATATTTTAAATTGGCCTAAATTTTGGGGGAGGGGCTTAATTTCACCTCATGCCTAGAAAACATGCTGGGCCTTCCTATTGGGGGGGGCATATTGTTGGAGAATCACGGTATGTCCATTTCAGCGCAGTCAAAGACCTTCTGGATTATCAGATTGTTTGTTGGCATCTGGTGACCTTTCCAGGATTGTGCTAACACTATTCTTGCTGCAGTAATTATATGAAGAATTAGATATTTCATTTTTTTTTTGCGTGTTTACCTTTTATCATTCCCAATAAAAATATTTCAGCCTTGAATTCTAATTGAATATTTGTAATTTCTTTCATCCATATTCTTATTTTTTCCCAGTATTTTTTACTTTTTGGGCAGAGCCACCAAGCATGGAAGAAGGTGCCCCTACTTTGCTTACATTTCCAACAAAAATGGTCTTAGGTTTGGATACATATTAGCCAACCTTGAGGAAGCCAGATACCACCAATGACACATTTTGTATTGATTCTCTTTATAGACCGCCAATTTTGTTACTTTATAATTTTGCTTCCAGATTTTTCCCCAGTCTTCCAGGTTGATGTTATGTCCTACATTCCTTGCCCATGTAATCGTTGGGCCCATAACTATTTCTTCTGCTAATTCAAATTCTAGTAGGTAATCATACATTTTGGAGATTATTTTTTCATCTGTTTCCTCTAATATTTTGTCTAACTGATTCAGCTTTACCTCTATTCCAAATTCTTCTACATCTTATTTGTACCTCATTTTAAGTTGTAAATATGGCCACCACTCTATTTTCATCCCTTGCTCTCTAAGTTCTTGATTTGTCTTTAGTATTCCTTGGGAGTATAAAACATCGTAGTATTTTATCCTTCTTCCAGTTTCTAAGGCATTGGGGTGAATCAATGCCTCAATGACGGATACCCACCCTGGAATCTTCAGGTAATGTCTATGCTTAATCTCTTTCCAAACCTTCATTAATGAATTTCAAATTGCATGTCTATTAAAGTAAAAGTAGATCTTGTTTCCAGGGTTTCACATGAAGGCATGCCACCCCGCCTGCAAATCATGCCCTTCTAGAGTTAGAATTCTTTTATTTCTCAAATTGGCCCATTCTTTAATCCACATTAAGGCTGCCACTTTATAATATAGTTCCCAGGCCCGGTTCTGGTGATTTTTTGCCAATTTCTTAAAGGTTTCGTTCCATTTAGTTGGGGAATTGAGTCCATTTATATTTACAGACAGTATTTTCAAGTTATTTTTCATTTTTCTTCTTTGCTGCTACTAACTAGTTTCTGTTGTTCCTTGCCTCTGTTTGTGCCCTTGTTCTTACTCTGCTCTCTTCCTGTGGTCCTTCTTCTTTTTTCTTTTTCTTTTTTTTCCAATTGTTGGTCTTCTTGGCTGGCCAACTCCAATTCTTCTCTACTACTACCCAGTTCTGCTGTGCCTACCAGTTGGTTGTGGAAGTCTTGCGCTTTATTGAGGGTATCTATATTGATCTTCTTCCCTTGCCACGACACAAACATTCCCTCCGGTGTTATCCATCTAAACAGTTTGTTGTTTTTATTAAGTCGGGTGGCCAAGAAACGATATTCTTTCCATTGTTCACGTACTCTTTTTGGGATTTGCTTTAATGTAATGATTTCTTTTCCTTTATTGGACATTGGCTCATCTCTAATGATTTTGTAGATTATATCCCTCACTATTTTTTCCACGCAAAACGAATGTGAAGTTCTTTTGGTAGTCTGAATCGTCTAGCGTAGTTTGTGTAAACTCCAGACTTCATAATACTCTGTCTCATCCTTATCTTTGATTTCTAAAGTTAGCCTGTCCATCTCTGCACAGACTAATATTTTCCTTATTATTTCACTTTATGTAGGGGTATCTTCATTCTTCCAGTTTTGGGCATACACCAATCTCGCAGCTGTTATTATATGTATCATTAAAGATATTGTTCCTTTACTGTATTTCTCATTAATAATTCCCAGTAAGAACGTTTCTGGTCTGAACTCTACATTCTGGTTAACCATCTCTTCTATCCAAACCTTTATTTTCCACCAGTGTTTTTTTGCTTTTATACATTTCCACCACATAAGTTAATAGATCCTTATCTCTATGTCACATTTCCAACAAAGTGGTGATATACTTTTACTAATTTTGGCAAATCTACTTGGAAGAAGATGCCATCTGTAAAACATTTTATATTGGTTCTCTTTATATGAAGTTACCAATGTTAATTTTCTATTTCTTTCTCATAACTTTTTCCAATTGTCTAACTCAATATTATAACCAAAATTTTGAGCCCATTTTATCATTACTTCTTTGACTTGCTCCATTTTATATTCTAGTGGATAGTTGTATATTCTCTTGATTGTTTTCCCCTCTGTTCCTAATAGTATCTTATCCAATGCCATCAATTCTCTCTGTATGTCCCATTCTTTCTTGTCTTTCTTGTAACTTGATTGGATTTGTAGGTATGCCCACCATTCAAGTTGTATCCCTCCTTCTTTCAGTTCATGTCTGGATTTTAGTTCCCCTTTTTCCATCTAGTAGATCTTTGTATGTAATGACTTCCCCCAGATTCATGAAATTTGGGTGCACTATTGCTTCTAGTGTTGAGAGCCATATGAGAGTTTTTATGTAATTTTGCTGTTTAGTTTTTATTCATACCTTAAGTAGAGCATGTCTTACATTATGCCTCTGGAAGTACTGGTGGACTGTATGTCTTTCATCCCATAAAAAAGCATGCCATCCTGATTGTAGGTCATGTCCCTCCTATTTTTTAATTAGTAACTTCCTATTTTTTAATTTTATCCACTCTCACACCCAATTTAATGCAGCAGCTTGGTTATACAGCTTCCAGTCATGTAAACCAAATCCCCCTCTTTCTTTGGCATCTTGTAATAATTTTAATTTAACTCTCGGTTTCCTCCCGTGCCAAATAAATTTCAATGTTGTTTTATTCAAATCTTCAAAATATTTTTTCTTTAATTTTATTGGTATATTTTGGAAAAGAAAAAGTATTTTAGGTAGGATATTCATTTTTATTGCTGCAATTTTCCCCATAAAGGAGAGTTGAGGATTTCCTCATCTTTCTAATGCTTCCTTTATTTGATTGGTCAAATTAATATAATTATCCTCTTTAATTGGTGTACACCTTGTTGATAGCTGTATTCCCAAATATTTTACTTTCTTCAATATTAAAATATTTACCTTCTCAGCCAAATCTTTTTTCTGTGAATTTGTCATGTTTTTTGTTATTTTAGTTTTATCTTTATTTATTTTTAGTCCCGCTACTTCCCCGTACTCCTCCACTACTTCCATAAGCCTTGTCCCTGATTGCAGTGGTTCCTCTATAATGAATGCAAGGTAATCTGCATATGCCTGTAATTTGTAAGTTTCTTTCTTAATATTTAGCCCTCTAATTTGCTTGTCTTTCTGAATAATTCTTGTTAACACTTCCAATGATAATATAAATAATAATGGTGATAATGGACATCCTTGTCTTGTGCCTTTCCTGATTTTAAAACTTTATATAACTTCTCCATTTACTATGACTCTCGCCTCTTGTTTACTGTATATAGCTCTGATTATATTAATAAAATTTTCACCAAAATCCATATAGTTCAACTGTTTTAACATGAAATTCCAATTTACGTTATCGAAGGCTTTCTTTGCATTGAGGAATATCAATGCTACTTGTTTTTCACAGTGAACCTCATAATATTCTAAAATGTCCAATATCGTTCTCATGTTATTACATATTTGTCTTTTAGGGAGAAACCCATTTTGATCTACATGTATAAATTTGTTTAGGAATCTTTTAAGTCTTTCCACTATTATTGTCATAAATATTTTGTAATCTGAATTCAATAATGATATGGGTCTGTAATTTTTAACCACTGTTAAATCTGCACTTTCTTTTGGTATTAATGCTATGTTTGCTTCCGTCCATGATGCTGGTGTTTTTGATTCTTTTAAAACTGCATTAAACACGTCTAATAATATTTGGCCTAATAGTTCCTGGAATTCTTTATATATTTCTACCGGTAGTCCGTCAGAGCCTGTCGTTTTATTCTTCTTCTGTTTTTTCAATGTTTCAATTAGTTCCAACATTTTTATTTCTGCATTTAACATTTTCTTTATTTCTTCTGTGATTCTTGGCAGCTCTGCTTTCTCTAGACATTGTATTAGCTTTTTCTCTATGGGGCATTTGTCGCTATCGTATAGCTTTTCAAAATACTCTTGAACTATTTTGTTTTTCTCTTCACTTTGATAACACATAGTTCCTTTCTCATTCTGTAATTTACTAATCCAGCCTTTTTCTTTTTTTAATTTATATGCTAGCCATCTCCCTGATTTCCCGCCAAGAAATCATTATTCTCTCTGGGGTCAACCATCTGAAGTTAATATTGTGCCTAGTCAGTTTAGATGTCAAAAATTGGTATGGTTTCTGAAGGTCGCTGATTCTTTTTGGCACTTGCTTCAATACTATTAGCTGTTTCCCCTCTGTACTCTAATGGGTCATCTCTTCTTCTATGGAGGATCTCGTCTCTGATTGATTTTTTGATGAATCTTACATGAATTTCTTTTGGTAGGTTGTGGCGTCTTGCATAATTAGTCTGTCTTCTATAAACGTCATCCATTTCAATCAGCATTTTGTTCTTTCCTATTCCCAAAGCTTTCACCAATAGTTCTACCATTATTTCCAAATGTCCTCTTTCATCTCCCCTATTTCACTTTTAATCTTCTCATAATTTCTAGATATGGTTTCGTGGGTCTTTGTCATGGCTTCTTGTATCGCAAGAAGCGTCGCCTGCATATTCTGCATAGAGCCTAACTTCTCCGTGCCTAACATGCTTTTTATTCATTGCTGGTTTGATGGAGATGATGTTGTGGATGTAGGCATCAATGAGGTTTTCTTTCCTATTTTGGAGATATTTGATGTACTTGTCATCTCTAGGAATCGTGTGAAAAAATGCTGGGTAATCAAAAATTATTTCTCCAAAATGGTAAATGTAGTAGTTTTATAATTTTTTCTTTGCTCTAGGGTTTTTTTCCCCCATGCCCCCTGTTATATCTCCTTAAACACCCTGTTATTGTAACAATGACAATCAACCCACAGCTCAGTAACACATATAGAATATATAGAACAGTGGTGGGATTCATATATTGTTGCCACTGGTTCAGTGGGCGTGGCTTGGTGGGCACACTTTGCTGTGCGTGCACACACTTTGGGTGTATGCGTGTGCCAAATGCGCACTTTGCACAGGTGCAGAGGCATTTGTGTAGGTGCAGAGGTATTCTAACTCACCTCCTGCAAGCTTGCATGATCCTGGTCGCTTCAGCAGCTGCCGTGCAACACTAATCTGTGCCGTGCAAAGCAAGTGTGCTTCAAATTCAGCAGATAAAAGTGAGTATGGGAGCACAGGTGGGTGGGTGGGCCCAACAGCAGAGCAGCGGAGAGAACCGGTTTGGTCTCCGCTGTTCATCGCTCCTACTGGCTTGCCAGAACTGGGCCAAACCAGTCGAATACCACCACTGATATACAATCTATCAGATACATATGAATAACTTTAGGCTAAATAATTGCTACTTAGTAGTTAATAATCAGTAAAGGTAAGAGTTAATGTTTCTATTAATTCTTTAAATTATTCAAAAGCTTTCAGAGTATGTGTTCCTCAATCTTTTTTTCTTTGATGCTTAAATTTATAATCCAAATTTGCCCCACTGTTGTTATAGTTCTTTTGGCAGTCTTAAAGTTTATAATCCATAAGGGCCCCAAATCTCATCAAGTCATTAAGGTTTTCTCAAACAGTACCTAGATAGTTATAGAATTTCCAAATTCACCAAGGAATTTTCTCTTCTTTTTCAATCTTCCATTTCCAAACTTAATTAATGCCCTCTAAATGTCATGGAAGTCCTTCTGTAATTCTTATAGGTATTGCATCAGTTACTTTACTTTCAGACACACTCTTCACATCCCTAGATGGCATTTTTATTCTTTTTAATACTAAAGAAAAGCTCTTCCCAAAGTTTTAATCCCAGCCTCAGTCAAAGGGAAAAGGGGATCATAGTAAGCGCATTTTCTTAAAAGTTCTTACCAAATACTTAGTCTGGACTTTCCTCCAGCTTAGTCTCTGTTTTCTATAAATGTCCTGTGGCTCTTCTCCAGATCTGTCAAAAGCTCCAACCACCTGGTTGCTGCTGTTCTCATGGAGAGGAAATCCTGCTTTGATCTTTTTGAGTTCCACTTTCTCCAATTCTATTTTATGTCAAGGGTAGATCTATTGCAAAGTGTTGGAAATAAAAAGTTTTCACCCAGCATCATTGTGTTGTTTCTTGATTTTCTCTTCCTGTTTCTTGCCTGGTTATCACAGCTTCAGATCCGCCATGCTGGCAGACTTCTCTCCTGCCAGCATCAAGGAGTTTCCCTTCATTCTAGCAGGAGATCGCCTTTCTCCACACTGTCTTCAGGGCATCACCTCTGCCTTTGCTAACCTCTCCAGGGTTCACAATGCCTATTAAGGGTTGCCAAGCAGGAGAAATCAGGTAGGGATAATGGAGCCTTGTTTCCCCACTCCGCCGATCCAGAAGTCACCCAGAACCCTCCAGACCAGTATTTTCTTTTTTTATATATATATATAGTTTTTATTGGTTTTTAAGGCAAACATAAACAAACAAAACATAAAAACATCAAATCATCTTCCATATATGTACATACAATGTGCCGGTTGGTTTACAAATTGTTTTGTGCTTCCATTTCATAGTCTTCAATTATAATTGCATTGTATATAATCTCGTATTTTCAATCAATATATTAAATACATTAATATCATTATTAATCAATCATTTGACTATACTTTTATTCATTCATGTTTTCCAAAATGATCATATTTTACTTAATTTGTTTTATGACAATTCATATTGTCCCAGATCTATCCTAGAATCATTTTGTAGATATAATTAGAAAAGAATACATCTTTATATATTCATTATTTTCTAAAAGTCTACATATTTCGTTACTATATTTTATTGTCTAACCATTGACAGAATAGATCCCAAATTTTATAAAATTGTTTATCATCTTGTTCTCTAATTTCAAATGTCAATCTACTCATTTCAGCACATTCCAATATTTTTGTAATGATTTCCTCCTGTGATGGTATTTTCTCATTTTTCCAGTTTTTAGCAAATACAATCCTAGCCGCTGTTAATACATTTACAATCAGGTATTTCAAGTCTTTACTATATATTTCAGGTAAAATTCCCAATAAAAATATTTCTGGTTTCAAATCTATATGCTTTTTTGTCATTTTTCCAACCATGTGTGGATTTTAGTCCAGTATTTTTTAGCATCCGCACAAGTCCACCACATATGGTAATATGAGCCAGGTATCTGATGACATTCCCAACATTTTTCAGATTTATTCTTGAACATTCTTGCTATTCTTGTCGGGGGAAAGTGCCACCTGTAAAACATCTTATACAAATTTTCTTTATATGCTGTTGACATTGTCATTTTATAATTTTGAGACCACAATTTTTGCCATTTCTCAAGATCAATCCCATATCCAAAATTCTTCTCCCAAGCAATCATAGTTTCTTTAACTTGTTCTTCTTCTAGTTTAATTTCTAATAAATATCCATACAATTTTTTAATCACCTTTTCATCAGTACCTGTCAAAATCTTATCTAAGTCATAGAAACCTTCTGTTTTAGAATCTTTATCATACCTTGAATGTATTTGCGCATATGAAAACCAATTCATCTTTATACCTTGTTCCTCTAGTTTTTGTATAGATTTAAGTTCACCCTTTTTGTTATGTCCTGAGGACTCAAGGAGTTCTCACTCAGGTCCACTCACTTTACGTGGGCGTTATTCCCCCATTCCCATTGGTTGGCTCTCCCCAGCAGCCAGCTATAAAAGCAGGCTGCGGGGTCCAACCGGTTGCTGATTGCTGCGAGCCAGTTCCAGGCTTGGCAAGCACGGTCAGCCCTTTATTGTAAAATAAAGTATTGTTGCACTCATGCTCTGGTTCAGCCTCTCATTGCTCAAACAAAACACTTTTCATTCAATATTTCATCATATCTAACTGTTTGTTCCTTTTTGTATATTATAGGATAAGAAAATGCTTCAATAGTCGATAACCAAACTGGAATTTTCAAATAACATTGTCTTTTAATTTTCTCCCAATTTAACCACAGAGACTCCCATATATAATGTCTTCTAAAGTTCCCCTGTGTTTTAGTTCCTTTATACCATAAAAAAGCATGCCACCCCAACAACAGGTCCAGACCGGTATTTTCATGTAGTGGTTCTGTTTGATTTTTTCCCAAACTGACAACAGAGCGTTTCTGATATATTGCCTTTGGAAGTATCTATGTGCTTTGTTTTTTCTGTACCATATAAATGCATGCCACCTCAATTGTAAATCATGCCCTTCTATTGTCAGTATTCTTTTGTTCTTTAAATTTATCCAGTCCTTCACCCATGTGAGCATTGAAGCCTGATAGTACAGCTCCCAATGCGGGAGCCCAAACCCTCCCTTGTTTTTAGTGTCTTGTAACATTTTCATTTTAATTCTTGGTTTTTTGCCCTGCCAGATGAACTTAGAAATCAGTCTATTTATCTCCTCAGAGAACTTTTTTCCTAATTTTATCAGGATTGCTTGGAACAAGAATAGCAGTTTTGGTAGAATGTTCGTTTTTGTTGTAGCTATCCTTCCAACCAATGACAGCTGTAGATGTTTCCACTTGTCCAGATCCATCTTTATTTGCTGTATTAATTTAGTATAGTTATTTTCTTTAATGGATGTGCATCTTGCTCCAAATTCCCAAGTATTTAACTTTTTTTTAGTTATCTGCATGCCCATCTGTTCCATCAGTTTGATTTTCTTTTTATTTGTAAGGTTCTTTGTCAATATTTTAGTTTTTTTCCTTATTTATTTTAAGCCCTGCCACTGCACCAAACTCTTCTATTTTTTTAATTAATTTGGGTCCTGTTTCTATGGGTTCCTCTAAGATGAACACCAGGTCATCTGCAAATGCTTGTACTTTGTATTGTTCTTTTTTATGTTCAAGCCTTTTATTTCTGGGTCTTGTCTTGCTTGTCTGAGTAGCACTTCCAAAGTTACTATAAATAAAAGGGGGGGTAGTGGACATCCTTGTCTTGTACCTTTGTTTATGTTAAATTTTTCTGTTATTTCTCAATTTATTATCACTTTTGCTGTTTGGTTGAAATAAATTGCTTGGATCATCTTTATAAAGTTTTCACCGAAATTCATGTTTTTCAATTGTAGTGTCATAAACTGGAATTTATGACTGATTTTCTTTAAAAAAATAAAAATGGTTTGGTTCTTTTGGATTGATTATGGACAAAATATTGACATTTGGAAAATAGAGTTTCAAAGGTTGTTAAAAGGGCTGCTTTAAAAGCATCAGGCTCAAGATTGAATCTTCCTTCTGAAATCTTTGTTTTCCCCAAATTATAACCAGTTACGATTTCCTGGAACAGGAATTAGGTTGCTGCAGGATTTGGTTTAATTGTGTTATTTATTCAGAATATGTGTCACTACATATGACAGAAGTTATTTGAAGGGGTTTACACAGTGAAGCATGGTATGCAAACATGTTTACAGTAAAGCTTTGATGTGGGTATCTTCCACCCTTGAACAAGACATGATTTGTGAAGGTTCTGCTTCTGGAGAGGCCTTCAGGACCTCAGATTGCATGTTGTGTATTTAAAAAAAATCATATCTCATGTGTGATCATTCCCTCACTTGGCTTTCACCCAATTTGGACCTCAAATTCCATACATATCCATAACTCTGATAGATGTCATCATCACAAGACTGCAAATATTTGGTTTCCCCCATCCTCTTTCTCATCTCTTTTCTTCTTCTGCAGGACTTGCATCCTATAGCCAGCACCATAAAGGCTTCCTACCCTGGGGGGCCAATTGAAGCTAGTGGAGGAATCACTGAGAACGTGTGATGACCCAGAGTGTAACACAAAAATAACAAAACCAAAAGGTAAATAAATGTCCTTTAATGCCTCCAACTTGGCCCCACTGTTCAATAATACTCAGTTGGAGATAAAACATACTCAAAAATAGTCTTAAAAAGAAAGCAATACAGTCCAAATTTAATGAGCAGATAGAGGTGAAATAAAAAAAACAAACAAACTACAATGATGAAATTTCCACAACAGAACAGAAGTACTTACCAAATTCAAGGAGATAACAAGGCACAGGCTGTTGGAAGGACGCCAACCAAGATAACTTCAGACCAAAATAAAATATGCTTTTCTTCTGGAAGCCTGTGTTTTAACCGTCTCTCTTATATACTCGTCTCCCCAGCTGCAACCAATGAAGAGGATAATTGCCGCTTCCTCTCTCGCAAGCCAAGTTGTTGCCTTCTCCATTCCTCCCTGAGTGTCTTAGGATGGAGAGGGGATGGGCCTGGTTCTTCCTCTGACTGCCCAGCTGCCCTCAGCCCTTCCCCAGCCTCCTCCACAACCTCTGGAGCCAAACCTCCACTCCTTGTCGGCTGTTGCTCCTCTCCCTCAGAGTCTGACTCTACCAAGGGCATGACAAAACGTGGCACGCTTTGT
Source organism: Pseudonaja textilis (assembly GCF_900518735.1). The sequence continues at coordinate 49,849 of NW_020769771.1, read as the reverse complement.
GGGGCCCAATACTGATGTGATCTCCCTGTGTTGCCTTACCCAATCAGCCAAAGTGGTAGTGTCAGCTTTGGAAGCCATATTCCACACTGCCACAAGTGGGAGGGGGGGTGGATTGTCTCGGTGTTACTGATTTGAATGGAGGTTTGCTGGAATGCTGACATTATCCTGAATCTCTAACAAACTCCAGCACCCCAAAAGGGGCTGTCCAGGGTGCTGAGCCCCAGCATTGATTCAAAAAATGGAGCAGTACGAAGTCTCAGCGAAGATGGAAGAATTGGAAAGAGATACAGAAGGGGCTATGGGGCTGGACACCAGAGAACTAATTGAAGCCCCAGCCCCCCTTCTGAAGAGGTGGTGCAGGCATTGGAGGCTGCAGAGGAGAGACAGAGGTTAGGAGCCAGGCCCAAGGAGAAGGACTCATGGAGAAGCTGCCAGACGGAGCTGAATCCAGGGATGAGACCAGAGGAGATGCTGCTTGAATTCCTCTCTTTCTCCAGCCTCCTGAGAACTGCCCACAAGACAGAGTGGAGAAGTGGGGGGACATTGAGATCTGACAGCTCCCAAGACATCAACCTGTGGCATCCATCCCGAAGCCAGTCATTGGCAGGAATCCCAGAACAACTCCAACAACTTAAGGTGGAAAATTATGTCTCACAGCCACAACCTCTCCAGACATGCTGGGTCCTAACGCAGCTCACCTTTACTTTCCCGAGCCTGAAAAGTGGAGGGGGAATCACTGGGGCATCGGTTGGAGGTGGCTGGCAAACCAGCTCAGCCTGGCAGACCCAAGTTTCAAGGGAGAGACAGCAGATGCAGCTGACATTGGGTACGTTACAAACCCCAAGCCCTCCCCCTCCACAACCAGAAAGGAGATTACCCCTTGCAGGGAGTATTCCTCCAGGGTGGGGATTTTATCCTGGTCAAGGGTGGGTCCAATGCCAGTGGATGCCTGGCCCCAAAGAGAAGCAGTGATCCCTTCTCAACAAAGGGATCTGCACAGGCAGCAGACAGCAGCCACCCCTCTCTTCCCATTGCGGGGAAGAATGCAACAAACAGCCTCTTCTCAGCAGGTGCCAATTCAGCCACCCCTCAGAGAAACCCTGCAGAGGCCCTTCTTCCAGAAAGTCCCAACACAGCCGCCCCTTGGAGTCCCCCTCCAGGGTTCCCACATTCCTTGGCAGACTCCGTACTTTCCAGCCCAGCCCCCAGTTGCTATGGCGATCCCTGCCCCACTCAGACCAGACCAAATGGTTTTTAAAGCAACATTTGACGGATGACATGAACATTTTGCTTATTTCCTCACTTGGATCTGGTCCCACATAGAGCAGTTTGGAACCCAATATGCAACAGATCACAACCTGGTTGCTGAAATCACAAATGGGATGAATGAGGGGGATGGTTCTGATTGGATGGCTCAATTGCACTACAAACAAGCTCCAGAACTTTATGATGTCAATGCCTTCTTTGAACTCCTTAGCTTTAGGTTTGAAAATCCTGATATAATTGGGGAAAATGAAGACAAATTAATGGAAATGAAACAAGGCAAGCAACCCTTAAAAGACTTTGTATGGGACTTTAGAAGGGTTGCAAGCCATCTCATGGACTGGCCTGAGAGAATACTGTTACATTATTTCAAGAATGCTATTGACCCAGAAGTTAAAAAGGCCTGTAACATTAGAGAAATACCTGAGACTCTGAAGGATTGGTATGCAATGTCCCTCAGGCTGGACAGGGAGATCAACCCACCAAAAAACCCCCTTCCTAAAGGCCCTCCTAGGAGAGCTGTGGCCAGACAGCTTCTGACCAGACCTACTGCAGCTGCTCCTACCCGACCCACCAGAATGATAAAGTGTTATCGTTGTGGCCAAGATGGCCATACAGCAGCTGACTGTCTGGCTCCTGCACCTGTTCCACAAGCTCCACAACCAAGGCCTAGTACAGCCACCAGGAGTCAAAGAAATCCATGGAAGCCTCCAGACACTAGCCAGTTTGCTAGACACACTGCAGAAGGTCCCCTCCACACAGAAGTGAGCAATGAACTTCCGGCCCAGGAAATTCTCCCCACAGAAGCCAATGAAGAAGACGCCCCCATGGTGAGTGCTGCCATTCCCCCCTCTTATAGTCAAAGTGAAGCTGGTGATGCCTGACATGGAGGAGGCAGGGGAGATAGAAGCCGTAATAGATACCGGGTGTTCCAGATGCCTTATTGGCCTCCCCATCATTGAACAATTAGGAATAAAAACTAAAAACCTGAAATGCCCAATCAGGTTTGAACAAGTAGATGGGACTCTAATTGGGGGAGTCCCAGCCACACAAATAACAGAGTTGATCAAATTAGAGATGGGGAGACACCGTGAACTCATATGGGTTTTTTTTGGAAAACTATTTTATTAGTTTTTAAAAACAAGACAAACAAACAAAACATAAAAACATCCAGCTTTCTTTCATAAATATACAAACAGTGTGTCAGTTGGTTTACCAATTTTTGTGCATCCATTTCGTAGTCTCAATTACAGTTACATTACATAATAAGTCATATTATCAATCAGAAATTATATACCCTAGTATCACTATTAAACAATCATTTGACTATGATTTTATTCCTTCATACTTTGCAAGATAACTATAATTTACTTAATTTATTTTATAACAAATCATATAATCATACCAAATCTATCCTGAAAACATTTTATAAATATGGTATCAAATAAAAAAGAAAAAAATATCTCTTTATATATTCATTATTATCTAAAATTCTGAATATTCTATTATTGTATTTTATCATCCAACCATTGATAGAAAAGGTCCCAAATTTTATAGAATTGTTTATCCTCTTGTTCTCTAATTTCAAACGTCAATCTACTCATTTCAGCACATTCCAATATTTTCTTAATAATTTCTTCCTGCAATGGTATCTTCTCATTTTTCCAGTTTTTAGCAAATACAATCCTAGCCGCTGTTAATACATTTACAATCAGGTATTTCAAATCTTTACTATATGTATCAGGTAAGATTCCCAATAAAAAGATCTCTGGTTTCAAGTCTATGTGTTTCTTTGTCATTTTTTCCAACCACATGCGAATTTTAGTCCAATATTTTCTAGCGTCCTCACAAGTCCACCACATACGGTAATATGAGCCAGGTATCTGATGACATTTCCAGCATTTTTCAGATTTATTCTTGAACATTCTTGCTATTCTTGTCGGGGGAAAGTGCCACCTGTAAAACATCTTATACAAATTTTCTTTATAAGCTGTTGACATTGTCATTTTATAATTTTGAGACCACAATTTTTGCCATTTCTCTAAATCAATCCCATATCCAAAATTCTTCCCCCAAGCAATCATAGTTTCTTTAACTTGTTCTTCCTCTAGTTTAATTTCCAGTAAATAACCATATAATTTTTTAATCATCTTTTCATCAGTACCTGTTAAAATCTTATCTAAATCAGTCAATTTATCATAAAATCCCTCTGTTTTAAAATCTTCATCATACCTTGAATGTATTTGCGCATATGAAAACCAATTCATCTTTATACCTTGTTCCTCTAAGTTTTGCATCGATTTAAGTTCACCCTTTTCATCCAGTATTTCCCCATATCTAACTGTTTGTTCCTTCTTATAAATTATAGGATAGGAAAATGCTTCAATGGTCGATAACTAAACTGGAATTTTCAAATAACATTGTCTTTTAATCTTCTCCCAATTTAACCACAAAGACTCCCGTATATGATGTCTTCTAAAATAGCCCTGTGTTTTAGTTCCCTTGTACCACAGAAAAGCATGCCCGCCCAACAACAAATCATGACCTATGTCAACAATCTATTCCCCCCCCCCCGAACTCATATGTTTTGTAGTGGCTCCAAAAATGTCAGAATCTGTCATATTGGGACTTGCTTGGCTGGATAAATGGGCCCCTACCATCAACTGGGAGGACAGATACCAAAAAATCATAATCGGGGTTGGCCCACTGCCCCCCCTCCCTCCCACAAAGAAACTGCCACCCAACAGAGATTCCCAACCAGAGAGAGCTGCCACCACTTCAGACTCTCCTCCAGGTGCGCCCCAAGTCCCTAAACAATACAGGGACTTGGCTGAGGTTTTCAGCAAAGAGGAATGCAATGTTTTACCCCACCACCCCATCGTGCCACTGATTGTGCCATTGGGTTAGAACCTGGGACAAAACTGCCAAAACCAAAGATGTATTCAATGACACCAGCCGAAATGACTGAGTTGAGAAAATACATCAATAGCAATTTGGACAGAGCTTTTATTGAACCTGCCAAATCTAGGTTGGCTGCTCCAGTGCTATTCAAAGAAAAAAAAAGATGGTGGGTTAATATTATGCGTGGATTTTAGGGGCATGAACGGGGTATACATAAAAGACATGTACTGCAGCAGCGAATCCACATCTAACAGCCTGGGCATATGCCAAAGCCTCACGTAGGCAAAGGAGTTTTGATATATGCCAAGCCTCACGTAGGCAAAGGAGTTTCGATACCTGCAAGACCTCACGTAGGCTGAAAGCAGGTATCAGGAACAAAAGGATGCTGCCCACCTTGAGCTACTGGCTGGACTGCAGGCGCGGATTGGTTACTTTGTATCCCTTAAGCACTGTGATTGGGCACTACAATGTATCCACTGAGACCCCCCCACTCTTTTAACATGTAAAGTAGACTGAACTTTCTCTTTTGTGACGTTTAACAATGTGTGTTCAATAAAAGAGCTTCCCTGATCGCGTGTTCGGGGCTGCTCATCCAAGACTGAACCGGCTTGGTCTCTTTCTTGATGCATTGGACTCAATGAGAAGCCCTCCTAATGCGGAGCAAAGCCGCAATGTACCCCCTCCCCCTCCTGAAGGTCTTATTAAATCACCTGGGTAAAGGCAAAGTCTTCACCAAACTAGATTTGAGAGAAGCTTACTACCGAGTCCGCATAAAGGAGGGAGACGAATGGAAAACTGCCTTCAACTGCCCTCTGGGTAGTTTCCAATTCTGAGTCATGCCTTTCGGACTTCAAGGGGGTCCCGCAGTATTTATGCAACTCGTCAATGAAGTGTTACATCCACACCTATAGAAAGGGGTCCTCGTCTACCTGAGTGACATTCTTATATTCAGCAAAACTATAGAAGAACATGTCAAATTGGTCAGACAAGTGCTGAAAAAACTCTTAGCAGCCAAGTTATATGTAAAGCTGTCAAAGTGAGAATTCCATAAAGAGTCACTGGATTACCTGGGCTATCGAGTGTCTAACCAGGGGATTGAGATGGACCCTGGAAAAGTGACAGCGGTGCTAGACTGGCAACCCCCTAAAACACATAAACAACTTCAAAGCTTTTGGGTTTTTGCAAATTGCTATAGACAACTACCAGAGGCCAAGCCAACTGCAATACCAGATGCCTAGAAGATAAACTGACAACTGATTTGAAAGCAGCCCTTTTGACCGATTCCTGGTTTGTTGAACATCAAACCGATTTGACAATGAGTGAGGGATTGGTTTGGAAAGGGACAAAAATTTATGTACCCAATACCCTAAGACTGATGGTGCTAAAACGTAGCCATGACTTGTGGTTGGGGGGACACTTTGGGTTCTTAAAAACCCTGAATTTAGTCAGGAGACGTTTCTGGTGGCCAAAAATGAAACCTGATGTTGAAGACTATGTGAAAAGCTGCTCAATTTGTGCCACGATGAAACACAGAACTGGAAAAACCCCTGGCCTCCTTCAACAAGTAGCTGAACCAACAAAGCTGTGGGAAGAAATCATGATGGACTTTATCATAGTTACCTGAGAGTGGAGGAAATACCGTGATTTGGACTGTTATTGACTTATTCTTTAAGCAAGCCCACTTTACAGCCTGTATTACCTTCGGCTAAGAAACTTGCAAAACTGTTCATGAAGCATATCTATAGGCTCCACGGAGTACCTCGTAGAGTAATCTCAGACTGAGGTGTACAGTTTACTGCTAAGTTCTGGAGGGAGTTTCTGAAGTCCATTGGGTCATCCCAAGGGCTTTCCTCAGCATTCCATCCTGCGTGCAACGGGGCAGCAGAGAGAGCAAATGCCACGGTGGAACAATACATTAGATGCTATGTAAATGATCAACAGGAGAACTGGGCGGAGCTGTTGCCATTTGCAGAAGTTGCTTACAATAATGCAGTACACAGCAGCACAGGCTTGACTCTGTTCCAAATCAATACCGGCATGGAATTTGTCCCTATGCCAGAATTACCTAGGGAACCCCCAACATCCATGTCTTTAACAGAATGGATGGACTCCTTAAAGAAAGGTTGGGAGGATACAAAAAAAAGCTTTGACTGAAGCTGCTGAGGAATATAAAAAATAAGCAGACAAATGTAGATCCCTCCAACCACTATTTAAAGTAGGGGACAAAGTGTTTTTGTCAACTAAATATCTCAAGTTGAAACTTCCTAGTAGGAAATTGGGCCCTAAATTCTTAGGTCCATTCCCTATATCAAAAATAATCAATCCAGAAAACTTCCGGTTTGTCGGCTTCGGTGACAGCAGGGATTCGCGTTTCTCCGCGATCCCTGCTGTGCTAGCCGCCTTGGTGCCTCCAATACTGACGGATTTGGAGGCTAAGGCTGCCCTGTTGGGGCAGCTGAAGAAAGGGGGGATCCGGAAAGGGGTTGAGGAGTATCGCAAACCCCCTCCCCAGCCGGCAATAACCCCCTTCTCTCAAGACGGTGGAGCGGCGGTCTTAATGGCCGCCATGAAGAATCCGGCAACTGGATAAAGAATGTGCAGGAGGAAGAAGAAGGAGTTTTAAAACGAAAGTTTTTTCTTGGTCGAACTGGGACCTTAAGGACATATTCAACACCTGGGAAAGTATTGGCTTTTTTCTGGACGCTACAATGTTCCCGATTGATGTTTTCAGCGGTGAAGAAAAGTGATGAAAAGGGAAAGTTACTCTCCCTCCCTTATGGAATTAACAAATGGACAAGGAAAGCCTGCTTTTTAATAGAAGGTAAAACCTAAACTCCTTTGTTATAAGTGGGAAGGGAGAGGCTTGGGAAAAAACAATTTTATTCTGAGACTTTGCTGGAGGAGATGCCTTGAAGATAAAGAGAATAGAAATTAATTGTAAAAAAGATTTAAAGCACAGACTGGACGTTTTTTCTTTCCCTAATTTGACTTCACCCCTGGAAGAGAAATTGTAAAAAGAAGAAGTTTGTACTCTGCCTGGACTGTTTGATGACTTCGGGATTTTGGGACTTTTGGGAACTGTTTTAAGTTTGGAAATAACTGATTGGCTTAATAATAAGAAGAGGATACAGAAAAAGAAGAAGAAACAGTTTAAAATGGCTCTATCTCTTGATGAACTAAAAAAACAATATTTAAAAATAAGGAAAGAAGGCAAAGATGTTATGGGAGAAGCCCTTTGTTTCCTAGATATGGCGCTTGACATGTGTCAGCAAATTAAACAACAGCTGGAAGAAGCCGAGGAAGAAGAAGCCATTTTTAATGAACTAAATGGTGTGACTAAGAAAGAAAGAAGAAAGAGAGGAGCGAAAAGGAAGGACTTAAGAAATAAAAAAATATTTATGAAAGAGAAAAATATGCAAAAACAACAGAATGCTAGAAAGCAAAAGGAAAGAGGAATGCAACAGAAAGGGGAAACCAAGAAGGCAGAGGTTTGGAGAGGAGGGGGTAAAAAGTTTAGGCGGGCTAAGAAGGAAAGGGAAAAGGGGGAAACAAGTTACAAAGGTATAAAACAAGATGGAGAAAAGAAAAAAATGTTTAGGGATAATGGGTAATGTATGGGTTTTTTTTTTTAAAAAAAGGGGGATTCTGCAAAGTACACATGAGTATTGTAATAGTGGTATTTGTATTATAAGTAGATAATCAGAACTTTTTAAGATCTAATAAAAGACTAAAATATTAAGGTATAACTTTAAAATGTTTAATAATGAATGATTTTAAGTTTTAATAAAATACTAAAGGGAATGTTTAAAATGTTAGTTTAAATATAGAGTTTAATGGATTAATGTGTTGACTGTTATGGATTTATTATTGTAGTATTGGTTTTTGAAATAGTAGAATGTACTAAGCAGAATCTGATTGGGATTTAGGTGTTATTTTAAATTTTAATTTAGGGGAATGATAGAAAGGCATCATACTCTGATTAGTGATTCCAGGGGAAACTATTCTTTTTTATATTGGAAATGAGACAGATCTAAATGGAGAAATGGACAAAAGATATAAAAATATTTTTCTTTAAAGCAAGATTAAATATATAACAGAATTAAGACGAGGGAAAAGTGGAGAGGAGTTATATAATAGATATAGAATGGTAAACAAGATAGGTAATGGTATATAAGAAGAGCATGAATTTAATTGAAGTCCATACAAAAAGAGGTAATCTGGGGCCAAGTTACTTTCTAAAAGAAAGTTTTATGTTTTTATGTTTATGTCTTATGTGTGTGTGTTCAATTAAGAATTAAATAATAAAATCTCGGAGGAAGACTAGATGAGAACAATTATAAACAAGCCAGAGGGAAATATAAATGTGATGATTGAATAGCAGATAAATTAGAAAGGAAATATGATTGAATAATGATTAAAGAGAAACAATGTGGAATTTGGTAAAGGGAATTTACGTGTTTATATGGAAATGGGATAAATTATAAGTATGTGATATAAAGCAATGTGTTACTTGCCTTGTCAAGATTTACAATGGAAAGAGGTTTTATGTTTTTAATGTTTAATGATGTTTTGTTTTGTTTGTTTGTTTGTAAAATCAATAAAACTTGTTTTTTAAAAATAAAAAATAATCAATCCAGAGACAGTCCAATTAAGTCTCCCTCGGCTGTTGGGGAAAATACATCCAGTGTTCCATAGTAGTTTATTGAAACCTGCTGTAGGATCGAATCTAAGGCCAATACCAGCAGCTCGCCCCAAACCTTTAATCGTACAGGGTGAGACACATTATGAAATAAAGAAAATCATAGATTCTAGATTACACTGAAGGAGATTACAATATTTGGTGTTGTGGAAAGGTTACCCTTTGTCAGATGCTACTTGGGTAAAAAGTTGGGATGTACATGCTGATAGATTGGTTAACCAATTCCATGACAAATTCCCTGACAAACCAAAGGGTCCCCTTGGAGTGGGGAGAGGGGGTTAAAGGCATTGCATTAACCCCTGGTTGTGTTTTGTTTATTATCTGTTCCAGGATGTGATTTCCTCAAGAGAGGACACCTGTCAGCTTTGGCAGCCATATTCCACACTGCCACAAGTGGGAGTGGGGTGGATTCAATTGAGTAGCTCTAAGTAGACAAAATAAAATTCTTTTGTTAGTTCAAGTTCATTGGGTATGGCACAGAATGAAAAAAGGATCTTACTTTTGGATGGATCGTGATTGGGCCATAAGATGTGATGATGGTCGGGGGGCATGGATTTGGCAGTTTGGGAATTGTGGGAAGTCTGAAAACTTTCAGATTTGGGATTCCACAGATGTGCCAGGTGCTATTCTAATAAAGGTACTTTTGAGATATGTTTGTCTCAGTGTTACTGATTGGAATGGAGGTTTGCTGGAACGCTGACAGGTAGACTTCTCCCTCAAAATCAGCCGGGATCAGACTCCCAAGTCTTCACTGCACAATTTCACTTTCTGAGCCGAGACAGGACAGCCAACCAGTCCCATTAAAATCTTTGGGAGATGGGTAGTTGAACAGGTTTGAAGAGGTAACGGGCTGAGTTGCATCTGCTGCTTATTAACTGTGCTGATCTAAGATGATGGGAGTTGTACTCCAAAACTTCTAGAAAACGGGAAATTTCTTGTACAGGGTTTGCCTGGCAAAACCTCCCTAGGGATTTTTTTAAAAAAGATTATTTCCTTTCACAGGATCATTGAAGCAGAACCAGCATCAGTGTTGAAAGGAGGGCAGCTGGGTTTGCTGTTGTAACTTCTTCAGCATATATGATTTTTGACAGCAATAAAATGTATGTCATTTCCTTCCCACTTTCTCTTAATCTATGCCTTGCATGCCTACTGCAATCAATTTCACTAAACTGGCCAAATAATTTTTTTAAAAAATTAGTTGTTCCCTTCTCAATTGTCAAAGTTATCATGGTCAGTAACATCAGCATTGCTCTTGTCAACCACCCCATGTTTTCCTAGAGTTGTTGTGCATCTGTCCATATGTCCAATCTGAGTTGTCCAACCTCGCAATTACTCACCCAAATTGTGGTACTCTCTTCATCACATCTCACCTACTTCTCTATTGCATCCCTCAGCACTATTACACACTTTCCAGAGCAAATCACAACCAGGCATAGCTGAAGGCTTTCTGGAATTTTCTTCCAGACACAATGAATTTGAGCTGAAATTTTAGGAAGTCTCAAATCTAATTCTCTGAAAAATCCCGACAATGGCTTTCTCTTCTTTAAAATCGTGGCATCCTTTGCGGAGCCAAAATCAATCGATCTTTTTGCTTTGGTACTCATATTCAAAACTCTCATTTTGCCACTTTATGAGCATTATATGCATGGAGGGAAAACTTATCACTTACCTTTTAATTCCCTGTGATAAGATTAATACATAATGTTACAGCAGAGCTACCAAAAGTCCAGATGCCACTTGTGATCATCCTAACCTTTTTCTGCCATGTTTGGCAAATTTTTGCAGCACAGATCCAGCAGCCCTAGCTAGAGTTATTTTGTATTAGACCCCTTATAAAATATGATCCTTGGTTAATTCAAATGCCCTATATTGTAAAATGACTGTGTTTTCTCTCTTTGCCCATCCCACCCCACTCCACTTGCCACAAATGGCTGATTGAAAAGAAAGAACCAGGATGAAGAGACAATTTCACAACTTTTGATTCATTCCTCTTCATCTGTGGCTCTGATCTCACCCATCACCAACAATCACCTCCTCCCTTTTAGTAGATTATCTCCAAGCAAAAAGAATCCACAATATTAAAAAAAACCCTCATCTTTCCCAGGGAAACACATGAATGGATTTAGTGAACGAACAGTTACCAGTATGTAAACATGAAACTCAGGACATGGGGCAACCAGTCACTAGTAAGAGCAACATACAACATAAGGATTACTGAAGCATAATATGATGTGCAGACTTCACCAAGGATGTGGGTGGGAAAACACAGAGGGTTCTACTGTATATGGGAGCCAAGATAAAAAAAATAAATGTGTAAGTGAAGCAATATTAGGCCTGCTACTGAAGGATCAGATGATGGAATGTATGTGCAGAGGAGGCCCTGGGAATCAGAGGAAGGGTCATATGTGGAGATAGCATCCTGGTATGGATTTAATGGACATGAGAGTGAGGAATATGAATTCTGATAAAACATTTTCTCTTGTCTTCATTTCTTTGCCTTAAGCAGCCTTTGTCCTTCCTGTCTTCTCTCTTCTACAGAAGGAAAGGGATAACGGGGGTGGGGGGCGCTGCCTCAGACAAAGATTTTAAACTGCTTTTACTTTTCTTTGCGGAAGGAGGGGGGTCACGGGCAGTGGGGGTGCTGCTTTGAGCTGCTCTGCAATAGGAAAGGGGTTGGAACTGCACATACTTAGCAAGGCAGAAGTTAACACCTTAAACCACTAGCCAGGATATTAGGAACAAGAATAGCTTGCTTATAAGAAAAACCCCAAAAACCACATAGCTGGCACATGAAACTAAGACACTTTGCAAGATACCCGTGACCTGGGGTGAAACACAGGTAATGCGACATTTAGCTATGTAGGGGGCTGAGATCCAAATAACCAATCAATATTATCTGTTATGCATGCATTATGAGGGGAAGGGCAAAGGGCTGAATGTGACCACCCCTTGACTATAAAAATTGCTGTAAGATTGTAATCAGGGCCCTTGGTTAGCTTTTGAGCCAGGGTCCTTATATCTTGGTACCAAAATAAAAGTATATTGTATCACACCTTGTGTCCAGTGACTTATCGGCTTCAACACCAAGCAAGAGCCCAGTTTTGGGGACAACACTACATGAGTACGTGATTAATTAGCCTATTTTAAACAAACAATTCTTTAACTTGAATTATAGATTTAAAACAGCTTGTTCTGAATCCAAAAGCAGATATTCTTTCCTTTTAGATGAGTCTCTAGTACTAGCAACATAAGAGGTTGATCTTGTTAAGTATGGTCGGTGGGTCCCATGAATAGACGAGGCTTGAGTAGTGAACAACAGCTCTTTATTTAACAGATAGATTCTGAGACGAAAAACCCTAGCGCGCGGCAGCTCTTCTCATAGAGCTGGCCGTGGCTAGGCAGCCAATGACAACTCTTTGAGTTTGCTGCACTTGGTTTCAGCCAATCGCGGAAAACCCTGTATGAGCCAATCAGGAATGTTCAAGCCATCCAATCACAATCCGGCTTTTCTGGACCAATAGGAACGCAGGGTTTCAAGCCTGCTAATATGGAACACCCCTCCCCTCTTGGTTCCGTCCAAGGGGCGGGGTAATGTAGTCACGTAAGTAGGCGGGTCTTCAGACCTGCCTACTTGACTTGCGCAGTTCATAATGTCTCTGGTCGTCGTCAGGTTTAGACGGTCTCCGCGTCGCTCTCCAGCTTCTCGATGGAACCGCCTGGAAGGGTGAGCCAGGCCTAAAGCTGCGACTCCCACCTGGTGTATCCGGGTTGGTCTAGTCGTTCACTCTGTTGCTCCCGCCTGTATTCTCTGGGCTGGTTGAGCTTGTCCGGCTGCTACTTCCAGGTGAAGCACCCATCTGCCTCGGTTCCCTGTTTGTAGGTAAGTATTCCTGGTTTAATGTTTGGTTTTTATTTAATGTGTGTGGGGGATGTTCTGCTTGCGCAGATACTGGTTCTTTTTCTAAGTTTGAGGTTTTCCCCCCCACTCTGATTTCCTGGTTAGAGTCTGTGAGGGGAAAAGTGGCCAGCCTAGAATGTAGCTGGTCAATATGCCGTTTCCAGCTCCTCCCATCGGTGGTCTCGAGTCGGTAGGCCCGGGGGCCAGTGACTTGGGTGACCTTTGCAGGTAGCCATAGTGGGTCCCCAGTAAAGTTTTTAGCGAAAACAGTGTCTCCCACGTTGAAGGCTCGGTGTCTGCTGGTAGATCCAGGGGGTTTCTCTGGAGTGTAAGTAGGGTGCAAACGGTCTAGAGGTGACCGGAGCCTTCTGCCCATGAGTAATTCTGCTGGGCATTTGTTCGTGGTTGTGTTGGGTGTGATATGTTGTATTAGAAGCATTTTGTTTATTTTTTCGTGGATGTTGCCGTGTTCAATCTTTTGGATGGTTTTTTTTGTGAACTGAACCATGCGTTCAGCTCGCCTGTTCGCCGCCGGGTGCACGGGCGATGTCAATGCGTGTCGGATGCCACGGTCTGCCAAGTATTGCTCAAACACCAATGCGGTAAATTGAGGTCCATTGTCAGATACTATCACATCTGGCAGACCATGCGTGGTGAAAAGTTTGTTTAATTTTTTGATAACGGCTTTGTGGTGGTTGTTTTCATTTTGCTTACTTCGAGCCAATTTGAGTAAGCATCAACAGTGATTAAAAAGGTATGTCCTTTGGTTGGCCCCGCGAAGTCAATATGGATTCGCGACCAGGGGCCTCTGGGGGTTTCCCATTCTAGCGGTGGAGCTGCAGGAGGAGTCGAGCGAGTCTCTTGGCATCTGCTGCAAGCGGTGACCCAAGTTTCTATTTGTTTGTCCATGCCTGGCCACCAAGCGTAGCTTCTGGCCAGGGATTTCATTCATACAATGCCCGGGTGCCCATCGTGCAGCATGTCTAGAACTTTTTTCTGTAATGTTTCTGGTATAACCACCCGGTCTCCCCAAAGAATGCACCCCCTTTGTGAAAAAAGTTCAGTTTGCCGGTTTTTAAACGGTTTAAAGAGTTCATTTTTTTCGCTTTCTGGCCAACCCCTCTCCACCCAGCTGAGGACTTGCGCCAAGCGTTTGTCCCTTCTTGTTTCGTGGGCAATGTCTTGCGCGGTCAATGGTGGCATGGTTACTGTTTCTATTTGTAAAATTGATAATGTGGGTGCTGGGTCGTCTTGCACGTCCAGTAGTGGGGATCGGCTTAAAGCATCAGCGTGCGAGATGGTCCTGTTGGGTCGGTGTGCTAAATAGTAATTATAAGCGGCAAGAAATTCAGACCATCTCGTCATCCTAGGTGACAGGATGTTTGGAGTGGCTTTATTCCCAGCCAAAATGCCTAGTAGGGGTTTGTGGTCCGTAATAATTGAAAAGGTCCTACCATAAATGTATTCGTGGAATCTTTTCACTGCGGAAACGATGGCTAGGGCTTCTTTGTCCAGCTGGCTGTAGTTCCTCTCCAGCTTGGACAGGGTTCTTGAGAAAAAGGCAATGGGAGCCTCTTTCCCATTCGGCAAGGTGTGGCTTAGGATTGCCCCAACACCAAAGAGTGATGCGTCGCATGTGACAGTCAGCGGCAGGGTTTCATTATACTGAATAAGGACTTCGTCGGAAGTTAAAAGGTTTTTTATTTGTTGGAAAGCGTGTTCCTCTCGCCTTCCCCAGATCCAGGATGATGCTTTATCCAGGAGCCTATGCAAGGGTTCTATGACAGTCACCTTCTGGGGTAGGAAAACATTATAGAAATTAATGAGTCCAAGGAATGCTTGGAGTTCCATTTTATTTTTCGGTCTGGGGGCTTCCTTGATGGCTTTTAATTTTTTGTCAGTAGGGTGAATTCCATGTCTGTCTAGGAGGTACCCCAGGAATTCAACCCTTTCAGTACATAGTTGGCACTTCTCTTTTTTTACTTTGAGGCCGGAGTCTTTAAATTTTTGTAAGACTGCTCTTAGCCGTTTCTCCAATTGTTTCTTATTGGGGGCTGCTACTAGCACGTCGTCAAAATAGGGTATGACTCCTTTAATTCCCTGCAGCAGTCTTTCCATTAGGCTTTGGAAAACCCCAGGTGCGACGCTGACTCCAAATTGGAGTCGGTTGCATTTAAATGCCCCTCGATGTGTCATGATCGTTTGTGCCTCGGCGGTTTCAGCATCGACCGGTAGTTGTTGATAGGCTTGTGCCAGGTCGAGCTTTGCAAAAATTCTGCCACCCCCCAGTGAGTGTAGGAGATGCTGGACTACTGGCACAGGGTAGGCACTCTGCTGCAGGGCATGGTTCAGGGTGGCCTTGTAGTCTCCACAGATTCTCAGGGAGCCATCTGGTTTGATGGGGGTGACAATGGGTGTTTCCCAACGGGCATGGTCGATAGGTTCTAATACCCCTTGCGTGATGAGCTTATTTAATTGCTCGTCTATCTTAGGCTTGAGTGCAAACGGCACTCGGCATGGCTTGAGGCGGATGGGAGCGATGTCTGGGCTAAGATTGAAGGAGATTGGGGACCCCTTGTACTTGCCTAAAGTATCATCGAAGACCTCTAGGAAGTCTCGTACGAGCGTCGCCTCCCAATCTTCTTCGTCTGTGTGATTGATGCCTGCCATCTAGATCCCTAGTGATGTGAACCATTGTAATCTGAGTAGGCTGGGGCGGTCTTTATCTACAATTGTAAGTGGTAAAATATTGGTGCGGTTTTTGAAGGTGATCTTGAAATGCCCGATGCCAGCCACTGGGATGCGGTTTTCTTGGTAGTCCCTCAGGATCAATTTCTGGTCACTTAGTTCCTGGCGGCGTATGCTGGGTATTAGACGCTTTATGGTGCACCAGGAGACCATGGAGAGGTAGGAGCCAGAATCTACCTCCATGGTGCATGGTTGGTTTTCGATACCAACCTCGTTGCGTATCTTCCGTGCATCTATTGGTGAAGAATGGGCGATGATAACTGTTTGGTGTGTTTCTTCTCTTCGCGGTGCCTCTTTGAATCTTTTGTTTTGGCCGTCCTGGCTCCACCAGCTGTCAGTCTGGCGGTCCCAGTTTTTGGTGGGGGTGTCATCTTGTCTTCTCGGGCTGTTGCCTCAACGCCGGGGGCTGAAGTTTCTTTTATTATGGCATACTTTAGCTATATGCCCCCGCTTCTCGCAATGTCAGCAAACAGCATCCAGGAACTTGTATTCGGAACGCGGGTGATTTCCTCTGCAGCCGGCACACTGGTACCACAACTTACGACCTCGCCGGTCTTGCCGATCACGTTCTGACTGAAGTCGGCGAATCTCTTCTTCTTCGCTGTCAGAAGGGGATTCATTGTTGCCATGGTGGGTGGTGGCTGCAAGTTTTTCTGGTGTGGTAGTTGCCTCGCTGGTCGATTGACGATCGGTTCCATTTGAACGCCGCATTCGGGCCGCTGATTTGCAGGTAGCTTCGGCTGCGGTTGCTTCAGCTATGGCGTCGGCGAGGGAGATGTCACCCTTGGCCATTAGTCAGCTTTGGAGCGCTGGGTCTTTCAGGCCGAGAACAACCCGGTCTCGCATGGCCTCATCCAGGTTAGCGAATTTGCACAAACCTCCAAGGTCCCTCAGGTCGGCCACGAATTCACTGATGCTCTCGCCCTCGCGCTGGTCTCGTTGATAAAAATCATGCCTTTGGATAAGAGTTGGTACGGCCGGAGCATAGTGGTTTCGGAGGATGGGAGCTAGGTTGTCCCAATCCATCGTTTTGACATCTGCGGGCTTTGCTAGCGCCTTGGCCATTTTGAAAACAGCAGGCCCGCGGTGCGTTAAAAATACCGCCCGTTTCTTGCTGCCGGTGGCGTCTTTCAAGTTGTTGGATTCCAAAAACATTTGGAAATGATCAATGTAGGACTCCCAGTCCTCACTGGCTGGGTTAAATGGTGTGGGCGGCGTGGCGCTGCTGGCCATTTCGCTGGTCGTCTCTGTGCCGTTTGCCACGTGCTGGTTAGCCTTATTGTCTCAGAATCCCACCCTCGTCGCCAGTGTTAAGTATGGTCGGTGGGTCCCATGAATAGACGAGGCTTGAGTAGTGAACAACAGCTCTTTATTTAACAGATAGATTCTGAGACGAAAAACCCTAGTGCGCGGCAGCTCTTCTTATAGAGCTGGCTGTGGCTAGGCAGCCAATGACAACTCTTTGAGTTTGCCGCACTTGGTTTCAGCCAATCGCGGCAAAACCTGTATGAGCCAATCAGAAACGTTCAAGCCATCCAATCATGATCCGGCTTTTCTGGACCAATAGGAACGCAGGGTTTCAAGCCTGCTAATATGGAACAGATCTTGTCTCATTTTCTTTTACAGAAGAAGGAATGATCTTTTAAGACTGTACTTATTACTAAGGAAGTGTCTCAAAACTATTTCCTAACAATTGTACTGGCCACACTAAAAAAAACCCAGAGTTAATTAATTAACCATCGCAGCACTAAAAGGAAGAAAAACAATCACATTCAGAACCTGAAGCTAAATTTGTTTTAAAAATGGGAATAGGGGCACCATTCGAATCCATGCTAACATTCTGTGGCCTGAGCAGATGAGCAGACTGTGAAAACAAGGGCATTAGAAACAGAGCTGTCCTCATTTTTATTAAGACATTTGACAGTGTGAAGCCCCAGTTAGGTTAAAACTAGTTGTAGTGACTAGGGTCAGTTTTGGGGGCATAATTTTTCCCCCCATAAGACAATAAATAACAGATTGAGATGTTTGTTGTTTGGTTACAAAAGTGTGGATCATCAGGGACCAGCATAAATGAAATTCCCCAACCTGGGGATGTCTACATAGATTTCCCCACAAAGCAAGGGTGAAAAAAAATCAGGTTTTATTCCCCTTCCTTGTCCTCTCCATGTGTGATGACATGGCAGATGTTCTTGTAGTCAACATTGCCAGCTACATCTGGAGGGAAAGCGTGCCACATGTTCTTGATCTGCGAGAAAGAGAGAAGATTATGTTGAGAAGTGATAGGATTACATCTGATGACTTTCAATGTTTTCATTTATAACTCTAAATCAGAGGTCTCCAAACTTTGCAACTTTAAGACTGGTGGACTTCAACTCCCAGAATTCCTCAGCCAGCTCTTTAGCCATGAAAGAGGATGATTGTGCTTGTTGGCACTGCCCAAGAAGAGTTGTGGGTGGCTAACAAAAGAAGGATATCTCATAAATGATTTGTTTTAATGTGCTATTCAGAATTCAGATTTGTGCTAAAAGAGAACAATATAGATTGTTATACACTTCTTTCCTGGCTTGATCCCCTCAGTCTCTGATTTGCAAGTATGGTTATGCTCACTGTGGTTAAGCTGACTGATGTGCAAAGAAAATGTGAGTGTTAATATCTGTTTTTATTCTGTGGTAACAGAAAAGGGCTATGCAATCCTTTGAAGAATCTTATTGAGTTGAAAAAAAGTTCAGCATTGACTCTGGCCTCAGACCAGTGGTGGGATTCAAATTTTTTTACTACCAGTTCTGTGGGCGTGGCTTGGTGGGGAAAGATACTGTAAAATCTCCAGTCAGAGGTGGCATTTGCCGGTTCTATGAACTCCTCAAAATTTCCGCTACCAGTTCTCCAGAACTGGTCAGAACCTGCTGAATACCACCTCTGCCTCAGACCAACCTCATATATCAGGGATGTCAAACTCGTGGCAACTTTCCCCCCCTTCACTAAACCGGGGTGAGCGTGGCCAGTGTGTGACGTATCTGGCCCGCGGGCTGTGAGTTTGACACCCCTGTCATATATATTTAAAATTAATGTAATGATTCAAAGAAATCAATACAGTATATCCAGATTATCTTTTATCCTTTTGTCCTAGTTCTACAGATTTTAGATTGAATGGTTGACAACATGGAAAAATAACACTGAAATAAAAGATATGGGCAAGGGGACTCTTAACTGAATAAAGAAAAAAATGAAACATCAGCAGGATGCAAAGAAATTTTCTTACCTCTTCTGGAGTGAACCGGTCACACTGGGTAGTCAAGAGTTCTTCTAAGCTATAGCGAGATAAGAAGAAACATGGTATGTGACAAAGGCCCTAAATATGTAATTTCTGATCCAATTGTCATCTAGAACAAGGGTTGCCAACCTTTTGGACCTCAGGGACCACCAAACTCATAATTTTAAATCCCACAGACCACTACTATGAATTTTGACTGATGGTGGCTTGCTGACGTTGGTGGGAAAGTCGGTCCCATATTCCAGAGCTGCCGTAGTCACAGGACTGGCCCTTTGGTCATCCCGGAGCAGCTGCTCCTCCACCCGGGTGCTCCAGCCTGCTATGGACTGGAGGAGCTGCTCCGGGATGACTAAAGGGCCAGTCCTGTGACTACTGCAGCTCTGGAATATGAGACCGACTTTCCCACCAACGTCAGGAAGCCACCCTTGGGTGGATTTCCCTTTCCCACCGTTGGTCTTACCTTCCAGTTTCAGCTCACGTGGGTCTACTCAAGGTAAGGTTTGTGCTTGGCTGAAGGGTGGGGGCCAATGGGTGGGCAGGCCATGTGGGCAGCGCAGCCTTGTGTTCCCGCACAGACTGGATTAATTGCTTTGGGGGGACATTACTCTGCAGACCACCAAAATTTTCTCATGGACCACCAGTGGTCCCCAGCCAGGGGTGGGATTCAAATTTTTTAACAACTGGTTCTGTGGGTGTGGCTTAGGTGGTGGGTGTGGCTTGGTGGTCATGTTATTGGCTGGGTGTGGTCAACTCAATATCACTCACATCGAGGCATGCATCTCCTCTCCTGGCCTCTCATGACTGTGGGGATGCTGCAACAGTCGTAAGTGTGAAAAATGGTCATAAGTCACTTTTTTCAGTGCCATTGTAACTTTGAATGGTCACTCCACACAAGCAAAGTACCAGCAAAGGAGGGGAAAAAAACTCCAGAGATATTCCTGAGACAGGAAGCCTAGTCCTACCAAGAATGTAATAAGGGTAAACAGAGAGGCAGTTTCTGTAAGCAACACCAGAATGTTTCCTTTCTGCCTTCCTTACAGGATTAGGCCAGTAATTTCTTCTAACAACCAGTTCTCCAAACTGCTTAGAATGTTAACAACCGGTTCTAGCAAATAGGTGCAAGCTGGTAGAATCCCACCCCTGTCCCCAGCCCACCAGTTGGCGACCACTGATCTAGAATATAATTTAATGGCAAGATATGGGTTGCTTAAGCAATTAATCAGGAGGAATACTGCAAAGTGCCTGCAACATGGAGGAGGAGATCATGGGAACCTAGTAACAGCCATTTTAGAATTAAGTCTGAATGGGTTCAGTGCTTCTGCTGGAAGTGAAATGGGAGGTAAACACTCACAATTTCTTCTTGACATTCCCCTTGCCCTCGGGGTCCAACACTTTGAAGGCACCAATGATGACGTCCTCAGGATCAGCACCTGATAAAACAGGAAGACTAGTGAGATGTTGGAACAGGTTATCTGTCATATAGAAGAAGACTGAGAAGAACAAGAGTCTCTCTCACCCTTCAGCTTCTCCCCAAACATGGTGAGGAAGACAGTGAAGTTGATGGGGCCACTGGCCTCCTTGATCATGGCATCTAACTCTTCATTCTTCACATTCAGGCGACCTATGCAGAAAGGAAGAAAGTTTAACTGCTGAGGATTTAAGGGTCTGATCATCCATCCAGCTTTACTTTATGCTGTTTCACCTTGCTCTCTTTTTTCTTACCCATAGCAGCAAATGTATCTCGTAGGTCCTCCTTGTCAATGATTCCATCTCTGTTCTGGTCAATAACAGTGAAGGCCTAAGGAGCATGAGAGAAAGAAATACATTAACCAAGTTCATGCATTACATTAAATGGGCTTGTTGAGCTATTTGCAATGGCTTGGTTCAACTGCTACACCAAGCAAAAACTAAAGAAACCACATAGCATAATACATGAACCCAACATGTTTAGGCTCTAGAAAATTCACCTTCCTCTCATTGTCTTACCAAAATGAACAATTGCCAGGATCTCAAAGTGGCAAAATAACTCCTTTGTAATAGTTTTTGGATTTAAATCTATCTACTCTCAACACATATCTAAACTGACTATATATGCTAATAAAGGAGAATATTTTTAGCTCAGGGTTGACATTAGGGCTCCTTGGTGCTCTCTGGGCTTGCTTATTTTCTTGCAGATGTTTCTTTTTGTTTTTTAAATAAATTTTATTAAGTTTCCAAATTTTAAAAACATAAAATAAAACTTTATACATTGTTATCAACATCAAGACATCTTTTGCATCTCCTCACATTTTTCAGTATATGTATTTACTTATTCCTTTACCATTACATCTTACTCTTACTATAAATCAATATCTTTTATCCTTACATCTCAATCTTCTCCATGGTATATTTATATATTTACATATTCCCTCATTCTTTCCCTAATTGCCATTCTATTTTCTTTTTATTTCTAAACCACTCATACCAGGCATCCCAGGCCCTATAATAAATTGAATCTTCTTTGTCTTTTATTTTCATTATTAGCCTGTCCATCTCTATACAATCTATTATTTTTTTTATAACCATGCCTTCTGGTGGAACCTTTTTTTTCCTTCCAGGGTTGTGCATACGGAATCCTTGCAGCTGTTAATATATGTAACATAATATATCTATCTGTTTTATTGCATTTTTGTGTTATTATACCTAATGAAAAAGTTTCCGGATTAAATTCAATTTTCTGATTTGTGATTTCTTCTATCCATTGTCTAATTGTATTCCAATATTTTTTCACTTCCGGGCATGTCCACCAGGTATGAAAATAAGTGCCTTTTTCTTTCCCACATTTCCAACAATTTGGGTCTGAGTTAAACATTTTTGCGAATCTAGCGGGAGGAAGGTGCCATCTGTAGAACATTTTGTATTGATTTTCCTTGTATGCTGTGGATGTAATTAGTTTGCAGATGTTTCATTACCCAACTAGGTAACATCATCAGTGCTAATAGGGAGTGCTGTTTTAAAACTATACTCATGACTATATGTGCATTATGTTGTCACAACGTTTGCAAATCACAATGTAGTAGAGGCCTTCATAAGAGGAGCAAGAAAGCTTTTTCTGTTTTTCTGAGGACTGGGTCATCACTTGCCATCGCTGCCATATCAAATGGCATGTAATTAACCCACAGCAGGGGAAACATGATGAAATTGTTTTGATCACATTGTTTTGAATAGCGGCCAATGGACAAAATCAGCAACATGGGGGTAAGTGGGAAGACAGGCAGTTGTGATGTCATGACTGAAGCCCTGCCTCTTTGTAGAACAAAAGAATGGGACTTTGATCACAATGACTAGCTTGCCTGCTTTGACCTTCTCCCTAGCAATGCTTTTTCTAGATGCAATTTGTGGCTTTTAAATTCATTTAAATTTATTCATCAAACCTAGATTAACTAGAGCAGGGACCAGCAATTTGTGATCTTCCAGATATCAAAGAGTTTTTGTTCTTATTGCTATTAGTTAATATTGGTCAATGAGGAAAATGTGACGGAACTGTAGCCCAACTCTAAATTGAGGACCCAACATTGTCTGTTGCTAAACTGGGTGAACAAAAGAATGTGTATGAATGGAGAACTTGTACAATCTGCAATAGATATAATTGTGGAAAGCATACACTTACCTACATTTATTACTGAATAATTACATAGGTATTATAATAATAATAATAATACTTTATTTGCGGTCACAGACAAAAACACAAGAACAAGAAAAGAAGAACATGGGGAAATTAATCATGAACAATTGGTCACCAAAAACTTGACTAAGGAGAATTAGTGTTCTCCTCTGATGGTTACAGCTCTTAAAAAAAATTTGGAAATCAAAGAAGTGATATATGAGGAGCCATCCCCTAGACAATATAAGAACAAATTACTAACATTGGGTCTAGAAGGGTCTGTTTCAAGGAGAGACAGTAACTTAGATCTGCCTGTGTTATACATAGGGCAATATAAAAGGACATGCTCCACAGTTTCAATCTCAGCTCTGTCACAGGGGCATAGCCGCTCGTTAATCAGGAGCCTCTTAAATCACCCATCCAGTAGTGCTGAGGGCAAAACATTAAAGCGAGCTAGGGAGAAAGCTCTTCTATACTTGGGAATGGTTAGAGTGTAAAAATAGGAAGCCATCCTCAGTCTGTAATTATTGAATTGGCTGAAGATCAGAGGGGAGCAAGTTTTGTTAGCTCTGGCTCGTAGATATTGCAAGTCAATGTCCACAAGCTATTGGACTACCCTAAATTGGGTGTCCTTAAGGCCATAATCTCCCAGGGCATCCCCCGTAAAACCTAGCAGGTGTAATTTCTTCATCAGCTCCCTCTCCCAACAAGAAATATGAGAGTCAGCAAACTCCAAGGAGAGGTAGCTACCAGGAACTGTCAGAAAGAGCACCTGAAACCACCATTTAAAGGTGTTAATCCACGCCATACATTCGACTGATCAAGTGCCCAGTTTCAGGTACATCGGAGCAAAACCAACACAAGGAGGAAGACCCAGAAGTTTTCTAAAAAAGACAGCCTGGGTTCTTTCAATACAATCCTTGAAGCCCCATATCCATATGGGAATTTCGTAAAGAGTTTGAGCCAAAGTTTTGGCTTTGTAAATACACAGACCAGAAGGAACAAACTGGCCTCCTTGGGTATAAAAAAAATCTTAAAATCTGCTGGTGACTACAGGAGGCCGAATTCAGCACCTGGGTTCGATGTCTAGTCCAAGCACCGGTGTTCTGAAATTGAATACCTAAATACTTAAAATGGAAAACCTGCTTAACAGCATTACCATTGATAGCCCAGTTATACAATTTCCAGGCTCTAGAGAACACCAATACTTTGGATTTGTCGTAATTAATAGACAAGTGGTTCTCAGCACAGTAGGACCTGAATGCAGAAAGTAATCTTTTCAGACCTGGCCTTGACAATGAAAGGAGGGCCGCATCGTCAGCATAAAGGAGAAGCAGGATCATCATAGTTGAGTAGTAGTTGGGGCGTGGGACTCAATACGTCCAATGTGAAAGACCAAGTCAGATAAGAATAAATTAAACAAAAGAGGAGCCAGAACACAACCCTGCCTTACTCCATTCTTAATCAGGATAGGATTTGAAAGTTCTCCCTGCAAACCACACCTGACCTGACTAGAGGTCTGGTTGTACAAGGATCTAATTAGGAACAGAAGACGTCTATCGATAGAACATTTGACCAGTTTTGACCACAACAGTCCCCTAGGGACTGAGTCAAATGCTGACTTTAGGTCGATAAAAGCAGTAAAAAGTTTGCCACCTGGTATGGTAGTGTATTTATCAACCAGGTGCGCTAAGGATAGGAGTCCTCTGGTGGGCATTTACCCCCTCGATTACGATAGAGCCGGTAAACATGATTAATCTGGTTCTTGAGCATCAGACACTCTTTGTCAAACCAAGAATTACTTCTTGAATGATATGGACCACTCGGCCTACGGATGGCTCCTAGCTCCCTTTGAACACTATTAATTAGTGATTCAAAGGCCGAGATTGTCCCTGGACCCCTAGGGAGATGTGTATTTGAGGAAAGCCCAATGATTGTAACCAGGGGGTAGTGGTCACTCTCCGTAAGGCAGTCCACATAAAAAGCATGGACTGCCTTTCTAAGAAGCTGGGATACCAGCACAAAATCAATAACGCTACTTCCACGAGAGGAACTAAAAGTAAACTCACCAGCTAGATCACCTAGGGTACTCCCATTAAGAATTATCTTATTCTGTTATCCAGATTATATTTCTTACTAATCAAAATTTTTGCCTTTTAAAAGGAGAAATTGGGATAGGATATGAAGATGAGCAGATAATGTAAATGCACATATTACATTTGGCACGTTTTATTGGTTTTTCCAGAAAGATTCTTTATGTTAATATGCCTTGACTGTTTGTATGTTTTGTAAAGCTAACAAAATTTGTTTTTTAAAAAAAACAAAAACAAAAATAAGTCAGAGGAAAATAGAAGTGTGATGATTGAATAGCAGATAAACTAGAAAAGAAACGTTATTGAATAAGAGTAAAGAGAAATAATGTGAAATCTGTTAAAGGGAATTTATGTGTCTACATTGAAATGAGTTAAATTAGAATGCGATATAAAATAATGTGTTACCTGCTTTGTAAAGATCTGTGATGGAAAGCGGTTTTATGTTTTTAGTGTTTAATGATGTTTTGTCTTGTTTGTTTCTTGTTAAAATCAATAAAATTTGTTTCAGAAAAAAAAAGAATTATCTTATTGTGTTGGGCTGCTAAAAGGGCTAATTGAATGCCAGCAAAGTTTGTTAATTCATCCTTAGAATGTCTGGCTGAAATCAGGTGTCCTATGGCCTGGAGGGTTTCTTGGGAGTAGAGTGCCTCAATTGATGGGGGAACTTGGACTCCCAATCGGGCATTAAAGTTGCCCCCTATAAGGATGTACAGTGCTGGGAATTTAGTTTCCATACAAGTAATGTAATTCTCCAGCACGCCCCAGTGAGCCTTAGTATCAGCTTGCCTCATTGTCAGGGGAAGATAAATGTTGAACACTAACGGTTTGCTGCGTCCTCTCTTAATTAGAAGCGCCATAGCTAAAGAGCCACAGGGGGGCAGCTCCACTGTCTCCACTTTCAAAGCAGTAGGGACCAAGCAAGCTAGACCACCCTTAGGCCTTCTTGTCGTAGATTGTCTGGTGGCGGCCAAGGAAATGACCGTAAACCCTGTAAGGGATATCTTATCACATGCCCAGGTCTCCTGAAGCAGGACCACATCAAATGAGTGAATATAGTTGGCGAATTCTGTGGTACCACACCTTCTCCCCCAACCTTCTATGTTCCACGAAAGGCACTTGAGTGTGCAAGGGGGGTTGCCAGATTTAATAGTCATTCTGTGTGATTAATTTTTCCCAGAGTGCCCTTCGGATCTGAAAAGATACACCCGTTGTTAAGTGGCAGGGTCATCTTCTTAGGAGGCAAAGGCAGGGAAGGAGGGAGGGGAGGCAAGCCTTGTTCATGGGGCTGTAGGGCTCTAAGCGCACTCCAGTTCGTACTTGTGGCATTAATTGGTTGCTTTGCTGGCAAGTATTCAACAGCATCAACAGATGGACTTTGAAGTAGCCCTGGATATTCAAATTTACAAATTAGACATTCCGGAGAGAGAGCCAAGAGAGCTTCCGTTGGTAAATCAGTATAGACTCCCTGGAGTCCAAGGGAATCCTTATCAGGTAGTGAAAGACTCCAGAGCTTAGATTTAACTGCATCCAGACGCTTTATGATTTGGGCCCTTTCTGGTTGTAGAAGAGCACAAAAGGAGTCGAAGAGCTGTGTCTCCTCCTGGTTCCAGAAATCGTCTTGACATAAGTCAGTTTCATAAATAGATGGAATCCCAGAGGCACTGACCTGGGGCTTATTTACTAAGGATCCATGGGTGCCCTGGGCTAGTGTCACTTCCTTTGGGGCCATTTCTTCCCAGCTGATCAAGTCAAGGGAAGCTTCCTGGTAAGATGTTACTCGCTGCGGGGGGTTAATGTTGAGGTAATTCCCCGTTAGGAGAATGAGTGCATACAGGGAGACATAGTGAGAGTAATGTTGAATAATACCTATCAGGTGGTCGTGTTACTCGGGTAGAATGTCTTGGTAATACAGGGCTTACTGGTGGACTTTCCTGTGCCACTTGCTCCTGTTCTTCTACTTCTTCCTGTGCCTGTCCTACTACTTCCTCCTGTTCTTCCTCTTTAATGGCTATTTGTGGTTTACCTATTTTATCTTTAGGGACTATTTGGGTGTCAATAATAATATCATTGCTGGATTCCTGTTCCAGTTTATTCCACCCAACATGCTCAAGAAATTTTGCATTGGCACTACAATAAACATGAGCTGTGCCTTGATCCCAGAATCTAAACAATCTATGGTTGGCCTCATAACCTACAAAAAATAATTTCTTAGCTCTATGTTGCCCTTTCAGTCTTACTTGTGAGGGAATATGCACCCATGCTGGAGCTCCAAATGTGTGTAGATAACTTAAATTTGGTTTTCTGCCATTCCAATGAGTGAATGGCAATTCTCCAGTTGTTGTGTTAACTACATTGTTTAAAACATGGTGACTACACATTATGGCCTCACCCCACAGTGTTTCGGATAAACCTGAATCAGATAACATAGTACGAGACATGGCTTGTAATGTTTGCCCTCTTTGTTCTACAAACGAGTTATGTTGTGGTCTGTAAGGCGCAGAACGTTTATGCTCAACACCAGCCAATTTCAACATAGTTTGGAATCTTTTGTTAACAAACTCAGTCCCAATATCAGTAACTAAAGTAATTACTTTATTCCTCATTTTTCTCTCTGCAAACCTTAGCCAGTTAAAGAAATGTTGGAATGTTTCTGTTTTGTTTTTCATAAGATAGCAGAAACCGTATCGTGAGTAATGGTCCATAATACTCAAAATATAGCAGGCACCTCCTAAACTTGGTTTCTTAGGACCAATTATGTCAGCAAAAACAACCACTAAAGGTTCTTTCATCTTAAACCCATTTAGTCTGTTTGCAGGAATAACCTTACTTTTCTCCTGACTACAAGCGTTACAGTTTAAATACTTGCTACAGGGTTTCAATTTTACTCCCTCTGACAATTCAACAGTTTGTTTGAGCATTTTGAAATTAATGTGCCCCAGACGTCTATGCAGTAAATGTATACATTCATCATGTGGCTTAACGTTGTTATAAACTGAGTTAGCCATCTTCAACTGGTCATCATGTATTACATATAAATCATTCTCTAAATTAGCAGTAACACTTTTACCCTCTTTCTCTATTATACAGTTATCTCCCCTAAAGGTTACTACATAACCAAGATTAACTAAAGCCCTTACTG
Source organism: Pseudonaja textilis (assembly GCF_900518735.1). The sequence goes on along the minus strand of NW_020769771.1, from coordinate 22,194 downwards.
ATAATAAATTAAATTTCAGTTTAGGTACATATAACATAGTTAAATGCTTGTTTATACAAGAACAATATGCAGTACATTGGCCTGAAGCCTTCATCTTCCATCCATTTGCCAATGATACATGTTTTTTACTCATAGACATCTTTACAAACCTCTTTCTGTTGTGATTCCGGCACCAGCTACAGGTTTTTTGAATGAAAGTTCCAGCGAGGAGGACTTGTATGAATCAGCAAGTATTAGTGATTGCAATGATGAGGAGGAGGCGAATGTTACAAGGGAGGTCACATTTGATTTGCAGGACCGGCCTGAACCTTCAACCTCTTCGGCTTCTCAATCAGGTTATCAGCCGGGAACGGCTGATAACGAGGAACTTATGGAGTCTTCAGGTGAAAGTAATAATTTAGATAATCG
>NW_020769771.1:0-21776 GCF_900518735.1 Pseudonaja textilis | reverse complement strand
AACTGAAGACTTTGGTTTGGAGGATTTAAATCTGAAATATCTTGTTGAGATTTGGATTTATTGGAACTATTATTTTGGATTATTTTGTGAAGGCTAACCACAGCTGTAATCAGTAAAGATTCCTGGTTGCTGCTTTTATTTGCGAGGACTGCTGCTTTCAGCCTTATCTGTTTATTTTTGAAGGTGGGACATAACATCTTTCTATCTTTAGTAATTCATTGCAATGCTCCACTATCAACAACCCACAAATCATGGTTTACAGTTGAATTGCTAGACATAGCTAAACTAACATTCTTCTTAGCCTTCTGGTGATTACTAGTATTCTGTCTTTTTCTCTTCTTACAGAATCTAGCTATATGTCCCCTAGCCCCACAAGAAAAAACATTTCCTAACAGTATGGGCAGTTGAAGGCGAATCCTCTTCTTGTGGTTGTTTCTTCCTCAGTTGGTCCCTATCCAGCCGTCTTCTTGCTTCTTCTAACAACCTTCTGGTTATGTCAGTTAATGTCAGTTCATCTCTGGGCAGGACTTCCAGTGAAGATACATAATCATCATAACTTTCATCCAATGAGGAAAGAATGATGTAAACTTGATGCAGCTCTGAAAATATCAGTTCCTTTTCATGTAGCTCTTGAAAAGTTCTTTTCATGAAATTCAAATGAGCTAACATATCTCCACCTTTCAGAAGACATGCTCTAAACAGTTTATGTGTAAGATGTATGTGTGCACCTACACTGTCATGAACATAAGTCTTCTTCAAATTCTCCCAACACCTAGCAGCAGACTCTTCTCCACGAATATGGATTAGCTGCTGGTCACTCAGTGTCAGTCCAATTATACCAAGAGCTCGTTCGTTGTTCTGTTTAAAGTCAGCAAGCTTCCTGGCATCGTCCTCATTTTCTGGATCCCAAGCATTTACATCTGGTGGGTCTTGAACTACATTCCATAATCCTTCTCTACGCAGAAGTAGACTGCACTTCATAGACCAGGAAACATAGTTTGTTCCATCCAACCGGGTTATCAGTGATATACTTGTTGAAGTGTCTTGTGCCATCTTTACCAGTATAGTAACCCACAATTAAACAGTAAACAGCTGTCTGTATAGAGTACTGTGCATTCACACCAACTCTCAGTTATCTGAGCCTGGTATGGCCTGGGCCCATAGCCAGTGTTGAGGTAATTCCCCGTTAGGAGAATGAGAGCATACAGGGAGACGTAGTGAGAGTAATGTTGAATAATACACACACAGCACACAGATACACTGTACAGTAAATGTAGGTTTTTACTTCCAATAAACGTTTAAGCACAGTCCAATATAAGCAGTCCAAGTCATTCACAAGTAAAGCAGTCAGTGTTCAGTTTAGGGATAATCCAAATATCAAAGTCCAGTATCAAAAAACAGTTCAGTAACAGACTTACATCAACAATCAGTAAAAGTCATTAGGAGGAAGGCAACTCTCTCCAACAGAAGGAAATAGAGACTCACTCACTTCACTGAGACTAAACAACCCAGGTTTCTGGCTCCATCTTATGGCCATTTGCGAAACCACACCCAATTACAGTTTTAGCATTCTCTTAAAGATACAGTATTAAAATGTCTATCCTAGTTTATATATTTCCAACCCAAATAACTGTTAGGTGACTTACATTCCTAACAGTTTATTTGACCGGTTGTAGGAGGAACAGTCAGGCTACCATCTGAGAGGACGCCAACTGGAGGTTTTGTGGAAATAGGTGTATAATTAGTACGTGATGTAGTATCCGAGATGGCATTCAAGGTTGGCACATTAATATGTGCTGCTGAGGATATTTTGGGGGCAATAAATCTCCTGCCACTCACAAATTGTCAATTACTCAAGAGTGGCTTCATCGACATATCTTTGAAGACTCTTCTTGGCAGAATGCCGAAGGATCTTAACAGGGATCCTCTTCTGAAAAATAGTTTTTGGGTGTTGTCAAAATAGTTTGGGAGTTGTCAAAACTGAGTAGCACTCTAGTGCAGTGTTCAGAAGAGGGTAAAAGTTCAACCTTCTTCAAATCATCAGCTTTTAGCCCCAATAACTGTAATATATGGCCCCTCGCCATCTGTGTTGAACCCCAGTGAGGTAAGTTGCCATTAATGGGATTGATGATGAGGGCCACCTGTTTTGACTGTAAGACCAGGTGACTGTGTCAAAAGATGTAAAGTTCAAACTATTGGTAGGATTACATTGGCCAGTGCTTTTGCTGAGGCTTGGCAGGGAGAACCCCGCCGCCACATCAGGCCGCCGAGCAGTCAACCCAGGGCACCCACTGGTAGTCCAGGAAACTAAGTAGTTTAAAGTACTTATTATTTTATCAAGCTGGAGCTGAATGCTCGCTGTAGTTTCTGCGACCAAGAAACATTGCTGAGCCAAAAGTTCTGTAAGGGTGGGCTCATTTAAGGATTGGTTGGGGGCCGTAGTTTTAGATAAGCCTTTGGTCTCAACTCGGGGGGTGATGCCCTCAACCTTCGGAAGATCACGACAACCGGCAGCAGCCAGACAAAAGGGAGCAGGAGCTTTCAAACCGAGAGGCCAAGCTAAAACAAAGTCCTCAATCTTGGATTACTTCAGAGAAGGTTGAGGAACCAGGTCAGTGAGAGATCTGCTCCTTTTCCTTGTCTTCATTATATTAAGTAGCACAATAGAGAAGGAGCTGTGTAATATAGCATAGAGTCTAGTCACTGAAACAAGTCCTTAATCCAGAGGAAAAGGAATCAGGAATCGAGAAGAAATGAGTCCTAATGCAAACAGTGGCAGAGCTCCTCACAAGTCTACCAAGGATCCTGCCCTCCCGACAGAGCAGGGAACATGAGTAAATAAAAATGATAAAATAATTAAAATAGTGGATAAAAATAAAATAAATTAGATAAGAGAAATCACATCAAAGCTAGGCATTGCTAGACTTCCAGCTAAAGGAGTAAGATGTGTAGAACAACAACAACAAAGAAGCAGCAGCAAGGGCCTCCTATAGCTGAGGCCCAGCTCGGGCTTTTTGTATAAATTCAGCTAATCCATAGCTGAAATATAACTAAAAGTGGATTAGTGATCACACTGCAAAAATTTCAAAACTGTAAAGGGTTTAAAAATAAATAAAAATTTGAAGACTAAGATATGAGAGAAAAATAGCCTTAAAAGCAGGTAATAATTAGAATAGGTTAATTTAATCTTAGTTAAGCAGACAGCCTACTTGCCTGCTGCTCTCCAGGGAAGCTTCCTTCTAGGTGGTGCCTCTTGAATTGTGCATGTAAGAATCTCTTTCCTTTTCTCTCCTGAAAAAGTTTGAATATGGTCGAAGAAGGTTCTTTGCAGTTTGTTTGCAGTGGCAACTTGATATCTTTGTTGGTTGGTTTGAAGAAATGGTTGCTTGAACTACAGCCAAGGATGAATCAGCAAAGGAAGAAAAAGACCAAAAGAGCGCAGAGGAAGACAGGCTCCTAATAACCAGCCTGTTTCCGCAGACGACCTTGAGCTTTTTTCAGCTCCAAGATGTTTATCCTCCTCTCCTTCTCCTCCAGCTCCCTGCCAAGGCTAGATTAAAATTTACACCAGGATCCAGAGTTAAAAGCAGCCGGCATAACTTCTCTCCATTTGATCCAAGGTGATATATAAGTGGAAAACTACATAAAACCCTACACTTGAACTAACAGCATGTAATTTCTTCCATTTCACAGCACACAACCATCCTTATTGTCAAGCCATATGGAATGCTATCTTTAGTTTTGCACAAATATCCTTTTAGAAAGGATATTTCAACTTGCAGGAGAAAAGATTCTGGCTGTGAAAACTGGTGCATACCAGGCAAGAGAAATAATTGTGGGATTTTGAAAGACAAATAACTTCTTTATCCCTCTCTCTTCCCAGTATTTTGTGCAAAGCCCTTCTGGCCTTCAGTAACGCAAACTGGCTACAGCCTTTGATTTCAAACACCACATCGTAACAGCAAAAGCACAAGAAACAAATCATTGAAAAATACAGTAATTCAGTATTGTTGACATAGCTGGTTATCACACAAAAGCAGCTTTTAAAGAATAATCTTTGGCTACATCCGTGATGGCGAACCTATGGCACCCTCGTGCCGGAAGTGGCATGCAGAGCCATCTCTGCTGGCATGCGAGCCATCACACCAGCTCAGTTCCACTGCCCATGTGCACGCGCCTCCCGCCAGCCAGCTGATTTTCAGGTATCTGCTGTGCATGCGCGGGGGGCAGGGGGACCAGGGGGGCATGTGCAGGGGGTGGGGGTTGCATGGGGGTCACACGTGCACACATGCACTTTCAACACGCGATGATGAAAAGGTTAGCCATCACTGGGCTAGATGCATGCAATATCAAGGCACAAATTGTGTTGTATCAATTGCAAGAGCTAGATTCATACAATACATTAATCCAAATTAAATAAAATTTCATCTGATTGTGATACACAAATCCATATGGATTTGTATATCACAATAAGCTATAATTTTATTTAATTTGGATTAATGTATTGTATAATAACCATATAGAGCCAAAGAAAGAAGATCTGTTAGTGATTTTGGTAATCATCTTCATCACCAACAGTTAAACTTGCATGCCCCCTGGCACTCAACAACTCTGGAAGGCCCCTAATACTCAAACAAATTACAATAATATCAATAAAACTTAAAAGACAAGAAGCATGATAAAGTGAGGGATCTCCCTTCCTTTGCCCAAGGCCTGGGTGAAGAACCAGTTCTTCATGGCTTTTCTAAATAACAGAGAAGTGGGCCACATCTGGATTTCAGAAAGAACCTCATTCCAGAGAGCAGGTAAGATGGGAAGGAAAAATTAACTAGCTGCTGCTGAACCCTAGACACAAAATAGTAGCTCACTTATGTTTGTGTATATTTCAAGACACATAGTTCTTTAGCTCTCAGTAGGTTTACCGGACAATTTAAATTAAAGTATTTTAATAAACATTCTGGACTGGATATATAAAAAAGATCTCAGTTGTTTGTCTAGTTGTCTACTTATCTAGCAATTCATTATAGGATTGGAGACACAAGTTAACTCCAGCTAGCGCTATCCTCCTCTCCCTCCTCCCTTTTCTGCAGCTGTGCCCTGGAAACACCTGTCATTTGATATCTTTCTTAGCTTCTGCAAGGAATGTGAACAACCTTAAATTGTCTCTTATTAAACCCCAAACCCTCCCTAAGGGGACAGGTGGTACATTCTGAAGGGGCTGTTGATGAGGTCTCCAAAGGCTGGCAGGCACTGGTGGAATTTATTCCTCCCCTCCTCTCCCTTGTTTCTTTCTTTCTTGCTAAATGCTATGTGTCTATCTCTTTCCAAATAAAAATGAAATGCTAGAATTTAGCAAATTGAAAGGGGCTGCATTGGCAGGGCAAACTCAATCAAAATCCCTACCCTGTCAGGCAAGGCCATCTGAGAGATGAGGCTCTTAATGCAAGTGTAATGTTTGCTATTTTCTGCAAATGTAGAATGGCTACCATTTAGGGTACAGGAGAGTCAAAATGTATAATCTACAACCAGCCTGGATTTCAAATTCCATTTTTTTTGCAACCCAAAGAACAATAAATCAAGCTAAAGTACTGGTTAAGGAGCAGGGTATAAATAACAATAGTGGAGAAACTGAGCTTGTTTCTCAGATTTTCAGGCTCAATATGTTGTGTGAATTCAGCCCTGGTCTGAAGAGCAATATGGATTCTCCACGCTGTGAAAGAATGGGGAACTATAAACTTTCAGAGAATAAATAATAGGTGGAGTGGAAGCTGCATCATCTCATCTATCTAATCTTGTAATTTGGATGTTGGCTGGAGAAATACCTCAGGAAGCTTTTCCAACTCATGTTAACTCCCCCCGCCCCCCCCACACACAGAGGAAAGGTCCTGACCACTTTAGGAGGAAGTCAAGAGTGCTAATGTAACATCAGCACCCCGTGTCAGCAATGTACTCAGCACTTTTCTATGGAGATTCTCCATCATCCAGTTCATCGTTATCTCCAAGGTGCTTTTTCAAAAGGCAACTGGACTGTTTTTCCTTGAGGAAGAAGAAAACATTTCACTTCTCATCAGTTGTGATGGCAGGTGATGTGATGCCCCCCACCATCACAACTGATGAAGCTTCTTGGATGAGAAGCGAAGCTTTTTCTTCTTCTTCAAGGAAAAAGCAGACCAGTTGCCTTTTACTCAGCATTTGCTGAATAATGGTGAAAAGGATACTCTACTCTGAGGAAGTTACATTCTAAGTACAAAAGCATAAAAGAATAATCTGAAGCAAAGCAAAGACAAAAGAGGCTGTCCAGAAATCTTAATGGCAAACCTACCCTGTTTCCCACAAAAGTCTAAAAATATTCTAGCTAGAAAAATACTATCCTGAGTCAAATCATCAGTTCATCCTCTTCATTGTTCTGGGTGGCAGGATCCCTCCAAAGAGCTTCAATCCAGGATGGAATTCAACAAAGGCAGAGCTCAAAAAGCAATTGATTGATCCCTGAAGAGGCAAACTGGCCAAGGAGAAATGAGTAGCTGAACCCAGGATTAACCTGGGCTGCAAAAATCCTGATGTCTCCTAGATAATAGTCAATAATTAGGGTTTTTAAATCCCTTCCTGCCATCCAGTGAATGTCCATCCAGATCTAGTATCCTTAGATCTAAATATCCAGATTGTTACTTCTGCTTAGCCCATATTCAAGCAACCTTTCAAACTTCATGACCTCTCATGATGTTACTTAAACTCACCCCGTTCCTATAATGGGAGTTGCAGTTTTGGATTAGATACCTCATCTATTGTATGGACCAATTTTATTTCATTTAAAAAATGACAAGAAATGCCTATAGGTTTCAGCAGTATAAACCCAGGAGCTCTGGGACCAAAGACTAAGACTAAGGCTTCATTTCTGATGAAAAAGGAGGAAGCTTCTTCCCCCAACTACCCACCCAGAATGGGTTTCTAAAGATCTCCTTATAAGGCTCTGCCATTTGCTTCATCCAAGCACAGATGTCACCTCTTTGCTCAGTCCTCCTTCACCCAAAATAGACCCTGCTGCATTGCAAGGGTCTTGGAAAGGAAACACCATCAACTTTGGGGTGGAGTGTGTGTGGAGGTCTACTGCCTGCCAAAGGGCAAAAAATGCACCTCTGAAATGAAGATTAAGAATTTAAGTGGTGAGGAAAAGAGAATATCTCCATATGAAAAACTGGTCCTCACTTTCACTTTTATAGGTAAGAATTTCTATTCAAAGTCCAAATTAATTTAAAAAACAAGTGTCCTAAGGAGAATAACCTGGAATTACCCTTGGGAAAGAAAAAGCAACTTTAATAGGAGGTAAAAAGCTGCTCCTCCATGCACAGTTAATAGGTTCTAAGTTCCAAAGTTGGATTTTGTGGAGACACTCATAGTTGCTCATTATTTTGGCTCTTCCAGAGTATGGCTAGATTTACACATCATAATAAGCCATTACTCATGGTCTACAAACCCAATTTTTATCTTGCTTTACACATCACAAGAATTCATGGCTTACTTAATCTTGACTTACTGAAGAAAATAAAAATAAGCTAGCACTCAGCCTACATATCATAGGGAAACAGAAGAAAATTTTTGGAAAAGGTTGGTCCACCTATATAATCTGTGGATTTCCACTTTCCCTCTTTAGGACATTCTTCACAATAGCCTTCCTCAAGGTGGCACCTCAGGTGTGGCAAAAAAATAAAGCCCATTATTTCCAATCAACAACCATTATATCTGTGAACAATGGAAGCTGCAATTCAACACATATTGGAATGGACAACAAAATTAGGAACATGTCTTTAAAACTTAGAAGCATTCAATGTTATCAACAACTAATAGAACTTTATAAAAGGCAAAGGAAAGGAAAATAAATGAATGGTGGGCCTCTATTTGATGGGCAGAATTTCAGGAACAAAGAATCCCTATTTTTGTAAAGGTTCAGACTCAAATCAAACCACCATCAAACCCATACACAACCAGACACCCACAAGTGGATTCCCGAGGTAAATCATGTTCCAAAAACCTCCTTATAACTTATCTAGACCTTTTTTATTTGGTCACATCTGCTGAAGTTGAGAAAATATAGTTGAGATTCATACAATACATTGGGGTACACTAAACTGGACGTATCTGCATATGTAAAACAGGCTCACCTGAAACATTTAATTAGGTTCTGTTAGACAAAATTTCTGTGATTAGTCAGCATTTTTTTTCAAAGGGAAGACAGAATCTGAATTGAATAGTACAAGGAGCTTAGTTCTTTAAGTTCATTCCTATATATTCAGTGATGTAGTTAAAAATCTCCTAGAATGTCAATTTTCAGTTGTGCTCCTAGACAATGCTCATTGGTAATTTACCCCAAAGTCCTCCTTTAATGGCATCACTACATTTGTGATATTTCCTAATGGATGACACCCCTTCCCACATCCATCTTTGTTCTTGTTCTTACTTCTTTAAACTCCTGGATCTGTGTTTGTTCAAACATGGAGAAGACATTGGAGCTCCCTTCTGCTGCCCTCCTCTTTGCCTTCTTGGGTGCCTGGAAGAGAAGAAGGATGGTCATTCAAGATCAGCTCACTGCATCCTTATCTAGGGCAACCAACCCTCCCACTTTTATAGGTGAGAGTCTCTATTCAAAGTTGAAACTAGATGAATGAAAAAAAGGAGTGAACCAGTGGTACTGGGTCTACCAAGCCCTAGCACAGACATCATTGAGATACACAGGTCACCTAGTCACGGCTTCCCCTTTACGATGAAATGAATTATCCTTCAACCTAATTGTAGAACTGATTTATAGTTTAGTACCTTTCTCTCTGTAAATGTGGCATAAACCAGCACCTTTGGTCCTGTTTTGTCCTGGTGCATTTTCTTTTTTGACAATGTTTAAGCAGTCAATTCATCAGTGACACAAGAACATCTTATTAAGAAAGGATTCCCACCATGCAGTTTGTAGAGTTACTTATTTGTCAGTTTTTGCAAACATATAAATGGCTTCAGTTACAGTAGACTCTAAGCAATATAACCTGAATTTGATTATGTAAGCCATACTTGATCATTTTCAACATTTTTGTCTCCAGGGGCAGAAAACCCTACTAAATATCAGAAAATATTATTTAGCTTAGCTTAATAATTAAAACTTCCTTTAAATGGGCTTTTATGTTAGGCGTATATTTTCAAAATATTGTATTTGTTGTTTTCTGTAATACAAGGGAGGGGAGGGGTTAATCCATAAGGACAACACCAACAAACAATTTTATTGCTAAAGCAAAAGTCTGAAAACTTGGAACATTGGAGAGAAACATTAATATTCACGATTTTTTAAAAAGTGTGTACTTTGGTTTGAGAAACATCAGAAGCATCTACTCTTACTTTCAATACAAATATGGAGTTGATAAAAGTTGAATGCATCTTTTCAAAGTCTTCATTTCAGGTTTGTAACAACTAATTTCGACAAGGGTGATCTTTTCTTTTAGGCAACTATGTTGTATGTGGGTATTATAATTTTCATCTTCCCCAAAATCACTTTGCAAGTTTTTTGGGGTTTTTTTGTAAATTTTATTTGAGTTTTCACAAAGAGAAAAAAAATAAAAATAAAACATCTTTTTTGAAAGCAGCATAATCCCGGGTTACATTTCTTCGTACAGACACAAATTCAGGTTCATGCTCATTTTTATATTCTATTCCATATCTTATTACTATTTTACATTTTCTGCATAGCTTCTCCCCTCTTTTAATTTTCTCAATTTTATTTTAATTATCTCATCTCAATTCAAATCATTGTATTTATATTTTTTGTCTGTCCTGTTTCAATTATCTATTATTTTTTCTCATTAAACAAAATTTCTACTGATTGGAGTATGACGCTTTTATATCTTTTCCCTAAAGTTGTAACATTCAATATAATACATAATTTCCATTCGGATTTTGCTTGGTACATTCTTAAAATACACACTGTATTCTTAAAAAAAGAAAAAAAATATAAATGTATATAATTAAAACAGCATTCCATTCCAATTCAATTCTATCATTAATATTAATATTCATTAAAGTTTTAACATCTTTAACATTACTTTTCAATTAAATATCATACTTCTATGGGAACAATTATAAGCTTTCCATAGTTAATTCCCCCCCTTCACTTATATTTTATAAAACATTAACTAATTAAAATGTTCCCGTTCCTTCCTAATTCAATTTTATCATTTATTTTATTTCACTTATTTTATTCATAAACATTTCACTAAATTACACTAACTATTTTATCCCTCATTTTAATCATACATTGTTTCCAATTTTCTAAAGTTATTTCTATTACTAATATAAGAATACAATCTTATGTACCTTTACAGAATCCCTGTTTCAGTTAGATTTTCACCCATTATCTCTAAATAGGTCCTGTTTCTCTATATCTTGCTCTGGTCCTTTGTAACTTCTTTTCCTTTCCCTCTTCCCTCTCTTCTTCTCTCTCCCCTTTTTACCCCCTTGTCTCTCTACCTCTATTTCTCTCTTCTGTATTCCCCTTTTCTGTTGCTTTCCAGTATTATACTTATTTTTTGAATTATTTTTCTTTTCTTTGGTTGTTTTTTTAAATCTTAAATTCTTCATTCTCTTTCCCCCCTTTCCTTTTTCTTCCCCACATAGAATTACTTGTCCATTAAAGATGGCTTCTTCTTTGTCCCAGTCTTCTTGTTTTGCAGTCTTTTCTTGTTGTTTCTCATAGTTCCAAATCTCCATTTCTAAGAATTGAAAGACGAAGCCAAAAGAACCCTTCCCTTCTTGTGCATCTTCTTTGTACTTTTTAAGTTCCATTTTCAATTCATCCAGAAGTGGTGCCATTGTATAAATTTTTAAACAACCACCCGATTGATTTTAGTCATTCAAATATAATAACCAAAAATCCAAAGATCACCAAATAATCCAAATACACGCAAGCTGTTTCTTTTTTGCTCTTTTTTTTCACTTTCTCTTCCTGGGGTTACTATTTAGTTGCAAAGTTTCAGTTAAAATGTATCTTTTAGAAGTCTTGTTGAAGTTTTACTTTAGATTCTTTTTAATTCCAGGCAGTCTCCTCCCTCTTCCAGATCCTGCCCTTATTCTTTTTCTCTCCCTTCCTGCTTATGAAAAAGAAAGTTTTTAATGTCCAGAAATCTTTATTATCCCTTTGGCATTTTGTTTTATTTTCAGCTTAATTGCCTATTGATGTCAAAGAGGATTTTTTCGATTTCTTATTTAAGTCTCTTAATTGTCAGTATAGGGAAGGAGAGAGAAGGAAAAAAAAAAGTCAAACCTTTCCCTTTTCACTTTCCTTCGCTGCTTCCGACTCTTCTTTGGGAGTGATGTTATTTTTTGTAAGTTTAAATTCCAGGGTACCTTGGTTGTTGCTTTTACAATTTAGCCCGGTCAGCCAAAACTTTCACTTCTTATCTTCCTCCTGCACATTCTTTTCTGGTCGAGTTCTTCTTTGTGGTGGCCATTTCTGACCACCACTGCAACCGCCTTTGGGAAAGGGAGTAATGGCCAGCTGAGGAGGAGAGATGTGGCTCTCCTCGACCCTGCTGGCATTCTCCCCCCTCTTCACCACCTCTACGGGGTGGCTTAGCCCCGAAACCAGCCGGCTCGGGGTGCTCCAGCGGCGAGCCCAGACAGAAACCGTGCACGATTGCAGATTTCTGTCTGTCATCAAAGCCCTTCAAACCGGAAGTCCTAAAATCACTTTGCAAGTTTTAAGTTAACAATATATAAGTAATTAATTGATAGAATAGAATAACAGAGTTGGAAGGGACCTTGGAGGTCTTCTAGTCCAACCCCCTGTTTAGGCAGGAAACCCTACTCCACTTCAGACAAATGGTTGTCCAATCTCTTCTTAAAAACTTCCAGTGTTGGAGAATTTACAACTTCTGGAGGCAAGTTGTTCCACTGATTAATTGTTCCTACTGTTAGGAAATTTCTCCTTAGTTCTAAGTTGCTTCTATCCTTGATTAGTTTCCACCCATTTTTTCTTGTCCTGTTTGACTCCCTCTTCTTTGTGGCAGCCCAAGATATTGGAACACTGCTATCATGTCTCCCCTAGTCCTTCTTTTCATCAAACTAGACATACCCATTTCCAGCAACTGTTCTTCATGTGTTTTAGCCTCCAGTCCCCTAATCATCTTTGTTGCTCTCCTCTGCACTCTTTCTAGAGTCTCAACATCTTTTTTACATAATGGTGACAAAAACTGGATGCAGTATTCCAAGTATGGCCTTACCAAGGCATTATAAAGTGGTTTTAACACTTCATGTGATCTTGATTCTATCCCTCTGTTTATGCAACCTAGAACTGTGTTGGCTTTTTTGGCAGCTGCAGCACAGTGTATTTAATAAACGGGGTCCTTTTGGGTGGGCATGGCTTTTTTTTCAGCCCCCACCCATTTTTGGGGCCTTCTGGACCTCAGAGGAGCTTCTGGGGAGGCGTTTTTGCTCCCCTAAGGCTCCTCTGAGACTCAGGAAGAAAAAAAACAGAGCGTGGGAGAGGCACGTAGCACCCCTCCACACTCCATTTTGGGAGCTTCCTGGCCTCAGAAGAGCCTTGGGGGGGGGCATTTTTGCTCCCCTAAAGCTCCTCTGAAGCTCAGGAAGGCAAAAAATGGGGGGAGGGGGGCTAAGCCATTTTTTGCCTTCCTGGGTCTCAGCAAGGGGAATCCTGGCACAGCTGATCTATGTACAGCTGATTGTCAGGAGGAAACAAAAAGAAAGAAATACCTTAGGCGAATGTCAGAGGGGTAGGGTGAGTGAGCATCAGGCAGGAGGGCGACCGGGTCGGGGGCGTGGCCAGCCAGAAATTACTACCGGTTCGGCGACCCACACCAAATTCTTGCTACCGGTTCGCCCGATGAGGTGCGAACCAGCTGAATACCACCACTGTGGTGTACCTAATAGAAAAGAAGGGAAGGGGCGGACTATATCCAATACAGTCATATAAATAACTCCAGCTCGTTTTGCAAATCTAATCCATACATGAAAAGAAAAACATAAAATGAAAATGTCTCCTTTTGAACAAAGTTATTTTACATATAGAATATAGTATAGGATTATGATCTACATCACAGGAAGTTATTTAGAATGACTGATTTTCTGGAGATAACTTCAAAAATCTCCTTTCTGTCTTCAGAGTGGCTCTTTCTTGATCCTCAACTCCTGAAAACTGATATGCATGTTACTTCTGGGAAGAGATGAAGTTGGGAAAGGGATGGCAAGGCAAAAATGGAATGAGAACCTGAAGATCCAGACAATCTAAGTGGGTCTCTTTCATGAATTGAGCCAGAGCAAAAGTAAGAGCTTTGGGCTATTGGCTAGAGATAATAGATGCATCTTAGTCCTCGAATCACACTCAGTTGGCCAGAACCTCAATAAAAACCCAGTAAAAAATTTGGAAACCCTTATAACAAGGCACAGGGGCATGGCTAGAGATGATGGGATTGTAGGTTGGAGGCCTCAGGTGAAGAAAGCTAACATATGCTGACAAACTAATCTTTTAGCATCAAGAAATGAGGGTCTGAGAGATTCAACAGTTCAAACTATTGCAGGTTGTCTTTTCACCATGGCCAGACTTATAGGAATGTTCTGGAAGGATTGCTCTAAAAACATATCTTACAGAGTTTACTCTCTCCTACATTTCCTCTGATGTGGCTTTTCAGAGGCGAGGTACACCAGGCATACAGCAAAACTTCAAGGGTGAAAGAAATGTTTTTAAAAGTGTATTCTTTGTTTCTCATTTGGAAAAAAAAAAACCAGACAGGTTGCAGCTTCCTTTGTCTGGATCTTGTGGTGCCTTGAGGAGTCTGATTCAGAGGCTCCTGCCTGCTCAGCAGCTTCCAGCCACCCTTTGTTCCTTTTTTTTGGGGGGGGGGGGGGAAGTCAGGCAAAGAACCAAAAGATTCCACATGTAATAAAACATCCTACTGTATTATTCAAGAAGAGCATTATGTAGTTATTCAGGGACTTGAAGGGATTCACCTGCAAGAAGATGGCTTGGGATGGGATATGTGTGCAAGATCAGATCCATTTCAGAAAGCGAAGAAAATGAAACACAATGATGGATGTTGAATCATCACCCATAGACAATAATCATAGTCTGTATGCCTTCAGCTCTTTCAAATTTTCCTCCCCATCTCAAAACAGCACAGATGCCCTTGGGTTCTCATAGTCCTGTCTCTCTAACAGTGCCAGAGCTTCCTCTTAACACACATATTTCTTTTGTCCAGACATTAAAAAAGCCCTAGCTGCAAATACTCAAAATTCACTCACACATGTAGAAGAAAAAGCTGAACTAGAGGAAGGATTTTTTTGAAAAAAAAAATGCCTACAGAATTGTTACGGCTTCTACACCTTCCTTTTGCTGATTTTATCCTTCATCAAGAGCATTTGAGAAGCTGCCCTATTCCAATGCTTGACTTTAAAAAGCAGATAAAGAGACAATTCAACATTTTTTTTAAAAAAAATCTCGGTACTGTACATTTTCCACTAGTTTGGACTGAGATAGCCCCCAATTTCCTTAGACATCTATTACACTCTTTCTTGTACACATCCAATTTTTCCTCACTTACCATGTTTTCTCAGTGGGCAGGTAGATGGGTGAACAGCAGCTGTGGATGCGATGGGGATGTTCCAGGGGCCAGAAGGGCAAACAGCCTAGACACTTGGCTATGAATTCCCCTGGGGTTATATAGACTCCCTCAGAGGGATGCAGGACAGCAAAGTATAGTCATATCTTCAAGTTTGGGTGGGTGGAGGATGGGGGTAACTAGAAATAGACTCCAGAAGAATGCAAGAGGGCCAAGTCCTTTCTTGGAGACAGGGTAAGTCCATTAGGCTTGATGGTTCTGGGGATCAGTGGTAACCCATCTCCAAATCCAAAGGGGATGAGCTCACAACCAACACAAACCTCTTACTATCATTTGCTTGATTATGGCTTGCCAATCGACCAATTAACTATGGTTCTGCTAACATGCTTTAGGTAAATATATGAACCCAGTCAGAGGATAACTCCTTGCTCAAAAAATTGACCCATAGAGGAAACCAAAAGGAAAACAGTCACACAAATACAACATTTCTTTAAGGTGTACACATTTAGAAATCATCACAGCAAAACTCTGGGTATAAAAAATTGCATTGTTTTTTAAAAATGTGTCAAAGAATGTCAAAGATCCTGAATGACCTTCAATAAATTTATCAGATTTGGTAGACCAGGATTTGCAAAAGTTTTTTAGTGTAAAATTTAAGTCATTCCATGGATTTTAAGGCTTGCTGGCTAATCTTTAACTAAGGATCTAGACATTCACTAGCAGGATTGGACAGCTCATCCCTAATATACTGGCCTGGAAGTTCGTACTGGATTGAGCATCAGCCTTCTTCCTGCTTAGGACACCTGGATGGCAGATTCCATTGATCCCCTCTGTTGAGATACAGGAAAGCTTCACACATGAGTGTGGAAAATTCAGCATGCCAAGAGAAGTTATTTATTCCATCTTCTCCCTTCCTTTCCTCCCTCCTTCCCTCTGAGCTCAAGGTATCCAATGTGCCTGTGAAAATTTCCTTTTTGGGATAGCTGGTTCAGCTGTCACTTGGGAGACACTCAGACAAGAGCAGAAGCTCCTAAAGATAGCTATGAAAATTTATTTCTGACTTCCGGTGGCGTTTCCTTTGTGGACGGACTGAAGACCATGATCGTACGTGGCTTTGATCTGTGCTGTCCCCATTGGAGGACTCCGATCATGGCCAGAACCACCTTGTAGGGGTGGTGAAGAAGGGGGAGACCGCCAGTTGGGTTGAGGGGAGCCGCATCTCCCCTCCCTGGCTAGGTATTCTCCCTCTGAAGACAGGCTGTAGCAGTGGCCAAATATGGCCACCTTGAAGAAGGAGAGCTAACTGGGACAAAGATCATGCTGGAGAGGTGAGGTAATGGACAGTGTGAAGACCAGGCTAACCAAATGCAATATCTGTAAATAAAGGTACCCCGGAATTAAGATACTAAGAAATTTTTAAGAAAGATTGTAAAAGGGGCGACCAGAGAAGGTGAAAAGAAAATTTGACAGATGAAAGTGGCTTTGCACTTTGAAAGGAGTTAAATTTAAAGAGGAAATTAGAAGAAAATATTTGCTTAAATTGGATAAATATATGACTTTGGCACTAAACAGGAACAATTAAAAGCTGAACTTGAATGTGTCAAAGGGGAAAAAAACAGTAATTGATAATTGGATTTTTGAAATTTAAAAGCCCTAAATAGGGAAAAGAAAGTGGAAAAGAAAGGGTGGAACTTGGACATAACAGAGACCGCCACCTAATGGTAAAGAAAAAATTTCAGTGACTCTTTAAAAAAGGCTTGGTTCTTACAAAAGTGGAACTTGATACAAAATAAGAGAAATTTTGTTACAATAAAATAGAAACACTGAAAAGTGAAAACTGAAGATACAGAATATTAAGATAAAAGAAAGAAGTAAGAAGAAACCATTTTGGGATTGTTTGGTGATTTTGGCACAAATCTAAATTTACGGATATTGGATTATATGATATTTTGGAAAAAACCCAAAGAGGAATTAATAGAAGTTGATCGTTGGAAATAAACATTAAAGATGCTGGTTGGATTAAATTACTGGACGATTGGCTTGGACTTAAATATTTTTTTAAAAAAAATAAAGGAAACCTAAAAGAAGTACATAAAAAAGGCAGATCTTTTCTTGGAAATAAAAATGGAACTAAGAAATATAAAGGAAATACTACATGAAAAAATGAAACATGCTGTATTGCCTTACAACTAATAGAAATGGTGATTTTGGAGAACAAAGAACAACAAGGAGTGCCAGAAGGGCAGCAATCAATTAAAGAAGAAGAAGCCAGCTTTAACTAACAAATGGAACAACGTGCATTAAAACAAAGGGAAAAAAGAATGGAAACTAAAACCTGGAGTTTTGAGGAGATAATTAAAAAGGGAAAGGTGTCAGCTTTGAAATTCAGCTGCCATATTTTTTTTAGAGAGTTGGAGGAGTTGAAAAGTTCAAGGTTATTCTGTAGGTCGTATTAAGAAATTCCAGAGTCAGTTAATTGGTTCTCATGATTTATGAAGTATAGAAGTGGGAGGAGAGAAGGGAAGAGAGAAGGTGGATTCTGTGTAACACATGAAAAATTTTCACTTTGGGAAATTGCCTTTGACATGCCAGATCTGTTTCTAAATAAATCAAGTGGAGAGAAAATGTCTCGGAGTGATTGATATCATGGATACTTTCTGGATGCCTTACATTTATTTCCCAAAGTCATCTTTTATTTTTGAAGGGGACTTGGCTGATACCCCGGAGTCCTTTTCCCAGAGATGGAGAAAGTTCAACAATCAGCCGAAGTTGGAGATGTGCAGGGGGAGCGTGTGGGGGCCCTCCCTCTGGAGCATTAATTGAACCTGCCAGCCCTTGTTTGGAGGAGATGATGGATGCTTTCAGGATGGCAGTAGGAGAAAGAGATTTGGGAGATATACTGAAGCATTTCAACTCAAGAAGTTGTTATTCCACAGATGTAACCCAGCTGTCTGAAGAGAAATCTTTTTCTAGCCCCAGGCATATTGCTATTCTGCAGATTAGAGGGAAGAGAGATGATTGGGGTCGGAATTCTCCCAAGAAGACACCCCCAAGTTTTATCCTGGAAGTCCATCAAGGGCAGATTTACATCAACAGTTCCAGAATTTAAAGGTGACAGGTTTGGTCTCACAGTCTGTTTGGACGGGTGGAAGCTTGTGATCACCCATATTCACTTACCCAAGTATCGTGAGGAACAAGGAGACTAGACAGAAGCCAGTTGGTGGAAGCCAGAAAGAAGCATCAACTAACAGAGGTATGTTGCAGCCTCCGAGGCAATCCCCTCACTTTCCAGAAGGAATTTTGCCCCCTGCAGAGAGTATCCCTCCAGGGTGGGGATTTTATTGAGGCCAGGGGTGGATTCAATGCCAATGGCAGCCAGCACCAACACAGCCCTGGTTTGAAGGGGGGTTGCCCAGACAGCAGACAGCAGCCACTTCCCCTCCACCCGCCCAGGGAACCAGGCCACACCCATCTTCCTCCTGGCAACCACAAATGCAGCCCCAACCAGAAGCGAGGCTACAGGGACCCCTATTCCAGAGAGGCACCACCCAGCCAGGATTCAGGGGGCCTACCCAGCCTACGTACGCCACCTGGCCTGTTCCTTTCATTCCAGTACAACCTGCAGGGGCCTAGCATGTGCCACCTCTGCAACCACGACCCAGGCTGAACCAAATACCCTTTAAGGCCATAGTCGATAGCCTCCATGAACATTTCAATTACTTCACTCACTCGAATCCGATCCCATATACAACAATTTGGAGATCAATACGCCACAGAGCGTAATTTGGGTACGGCCATAACAAATGGGATCAATGAAGAGGATGCATCAGACTGGGTGGCCCAACTACACAATGAACAAGCCCCCGAATTACACAATGTAAATGGATTTATTCAATTATTAAGACTCAGATTTGAAAATCCAGACAGGGTAGCAGAGAATGAAGAGAAGTTAATGGAAATGAGGCAAGGCAAGCGACCCTTGTAAGAATTTATTTGGGATTTTAGAAGAGTCGCAAGCCACCTCATGGACTGGCCTGAGAGAATGACTTTACACTATTTTAAAAACACCATTGATCCAGAAGTAAAGAAGGCCTGTGAAATTAGGAGAATCCCAGAGACCTTACAATCATGGTATGCCACCTCCCTCAGCTTAAATTGCAGCATCAACCCACAGAGGAAACCCCTTCCGGCAGCCCTGCCTAAGAGAATTGTGGCTAGGAGAACGCCAACCGGACCAGCCAAAACTGCTTGTACCTGACCCACCAGGGTACTGAAATGTTACCGATGTGGCCAAGCCAGCCATAGAGCAGCAGACTGTCTGGCCCCTGCTCCTGTACCACAAGCACTGCAGTAGGAATCTAATCCAACTGTTAGAGGTCGGAAGAATCAAGGAAGACCTCTGGGCAGGGGTGGGTTTGCCAAACACAGCTGGGAAAGCCCCCTCTGTGCAGATGGGAGCAACGGACCACCAGACCGACACCACGTCCCCGAGAACCCGACCTGTGAAGATGACCCAATGGTGAGTGATCCCATCATACCTTTTACAGTCAAGGTCAAGTTAGTGGTACAAAACACAGGGGAAGCCGAGTAGTTAGAAGCTGTCATTGATACTAGCTGCTCTAGATGCCTTATCAGACTCCCCATCGTTCAACAATTGGGCATAAAGACTAAACCACTAAAACGCCCAATCAGATTTGAGCAAGTGGATGGAACCTTAATTGGGGGGGGCAGCCACTCAAATGACAGAATTGATCAAGATGGAATTAGGGCCCTGTCGCGAACTCATACGCTTCACAGTGGCCCCCAAGAAGTCAGAATCAATCATACTGGGACTTGCTTGGTTAGACAAATGGGCCCCAACGATCAAATGGGAGGATGGATTCAGAAAAATCCTCATTGGAACGGGCCCATTGCCCCCTCTTCCATCCACTACAAAGCCACTGGTCATCTTGAACCCAGAACCTGAGCCAGCATCCATGGCATCCCACCTTCTCCCAGATAACCCTCAGGTACCTGACCAATACAAAGACTTGGCTGAAGCATTCAGTGAAGAAGAGTGTAATGTTTTACCTCCCCATCGAGCCACTGATTGTGCCACAGAATTAGAGTGTGGGGCGACATTACCAAAACCAAAGATGTATTCCATGATGCCTGCTGAAATGACCGAATTAAGGAAATACATCGACAGCAATTTGGAACGAGGTTTTATTGAGCCTGCCAAATCAAGATTAGCTGCCCCCGTGTTGTTCAAGGAGAAGAAAGATGGCGGGTTGAGATTGTGTGTTGACTTTAGAGGCGTGAACGCCAAATGCGTCAAAAACATGTATCCTCTCCCCCTTATGAAGGACTTATTGAACCACCTGTCAAAGAGCAAAGTATTCATCAAGCTAGATCTCAGGGAAGCTTACTACCGGGTCCGCATCAAAGAGGGAGATGAGTGGAAAACTGCTTTTAACTGCCCTCTGGGTAGCTTCCAATTCAAAGTCATGCCTTTCGGACTTCAGGGGGCTGCTGCAGTGTTTATGCAACTCATCAATGAGGTGCTACACCCTCACCTTTACTGGGGGGGTCCTCGTGTGCCTGGGTGACATCCTTATCTTCAGCGAAACCATGGAAGAACATCTTCAATTGGTCCGACAGGTTCTAGAAAAACTTTTAGCCGCCAAATTAAATGTGAAACTCTCAAAATGCAAATTCCACAAAGAGTCGCTGGACTACTGAGGCTACTGAATATCCAACCTGGGGATTGAAACGGACCCCAGAAAGGTGAAAGCGGTGCTGGACTGGCAACCCCCCAGAACCTAAAAACAACTTCAAAGTTTCTTGGGGTTTGCCAACTTCTATAGACAATTCATTCCGTCCTGTGCTGAAGTTGCCCTCCTGTTGACAGAGCTATTAAAAACGGGCCCATCACACACCAAACCAAATATGGACTGTCAGAAAGCTTTTGAGACCTTAAAATGCCTCTTCGCAGCTGAGCCCATCCTCCAGCACCCAGACACAACCAAGCCTTTTATTGTCCAAACAGATGCAAGTGATGTAGCGGTGGCAGCTGTTTTGCTGCAGAAAGACTCTCAAGGCTGACTGATGCCATGCACTTACGTGTCCAAAAAGCTCACAGACACAGAGCAAAGGTGGGTGGTCTGGGAGAAAGAAGCATTCGCCGTACGATGGGCTTTATTGACTTGGAGGCATTTTCTAGAAGGGGCGCCAGAGGCCTTTGAGGTATGGACTGATCAGAAGAAACTCAAGGCTCTAAAGACCCCTAGGAGATTATCACCCAAACAAGTCCGCTGGGCCCAATATTTCAAGCAATTCAATTTCAACATTAAATATTTCCCCGGAGGGAAAAACGTACTGGTGGACGCTCTGTCCAGAAAACCTCAGTTTGACAGCCACCAAGAGGAAATAGTACAAGCCTTAATTTCAGAAGCTCAATCGGCAGGCGAAGTGACCACTGCCCAAGCCAACTGCAACCCCAAACGCCTGGAAGATAAGCTGACTGCGGAATTGAAAATGGCCCTATTGACCGATCCTTGGTTCCTGGACCATCAAACTGAGTTGACAATGAATGATAGACTAGCTTGGAAAGGGAGTAAGCTTTATGTACCCACAACCCTAAGACTACTGGTACTAAAGCGTAGCCACGACTCCCGGCTGGGAGGCCACTTCAGATTCCTAAAAACCCTACATTTACTGAGAAGACAGTTCTGGTGGCCAAAAATGAAATCTGATGTCAAGGACTATGTAAAAAGTTGTTCAATTTGTGCCACAATGAAACACAGAACTGGAAAAACCCCTGGCTTCCTGCAACAAGTCGCTGAACCAACCCAACTTTGGGAAGAAATCGCAATGGACTTTATTGTTGAACTACCTAAGAGTGAAGGGAATACGATCATTTGGACTATAATTGACTTATTCTCTAAACAGGCCCATTTTATAGCCTGCAAAGGACTTCCATCTGCGAAAAAGCTTGCAAAGCTGTTTGTGAAATGTATCTATAGACTACATGGAGTACCTCATAGAGTAATATCAGACAGAGGGGTAAAATTTACCGCAAAATTTTGGAGGGAATTTCTGAAATCCATTGGTTCCTCTCAAGGGTTATCCTCAGCTTTCCATCCTGCTTGTAACAGAGCAGTGGAGAGAGCTAACACCATGATTGAACAA
>NW_020769770.1:30752-63980 GCF_900518735.1 Pseudonaja textilis | reverse complement strand
CAATCATTGTTCAGCCAGTCTGAATTCGAAAAAGAAGAAATGAAAGATGTAACGAAGAGCGCCAAGGAGAGCTTGCTGGCTTGAGGGACACACACACACACACACACACACACACACACACACACACACAGTGGGAGAGAGAATGGGGAAGATAGGGATCCGGCCTCTTCGCTATCCCCACCATCACCCTTACCTTATCAGGGCAGGCGAGGGAGGGGAGGGTGAGGGGCAGGGCCAGCCACTTCATCAAGATGAAGAGGGGGCGGCCAAGCACAGGCGAGTAGAGACCTGGGAACGGCAGCTCTTGAGGGGCTTCGAGGTCGGACAGCCTGGAGCGGCTGAGATCCAAGTGAGCATTGCACCACAGGTTCACCTGATCGCCCACTTCTTGAGTGTTGGCTTTACGGAGCCATGGGGTGAGGCCTGGGCTGATATGTGACAGCAGTGCCTTTAACTGCGCTCGCTTGTATGTGTCCAAAAAATCCGGTGAAGACACCGTGGGAGATGCTCAGTTAGACATTCACCCCTCCGCAGTCTTCCTCCTGCTCAAAAAGGCCATTCCCTGAGCTACAAAGGCAAGGAGCTGTGGCTCGATTCACCCAATCCCTAGGACTACCCCAATGGTCCCAAATCTGCTAGGAGAGGGCAGCTCCAACTGGCAATTCCCCTTTCTCTCAGTGGTCTGACTTCCCGTGGCCCTGGGGGTGAGGGTGGCAGGTGGTGGCAACAAAAGGCAAGTGGGCTGGGGGGGGTTAAAGGTGACCGGTAGTTGCAGATAGGTAACTGGGCCCCAGAGCTTGCAGAACCTCACTCACCCAGGGAGATCAGGTAGGGCCACAGCGGAAGGCATGCAGCAATGGCTTGCCTGGCGAGTGTGCAAAGCAGGCTGCAGGTGATGCTGCGCATGCACAATAAGGACTGACTGGGAGCAGAGGGGAGGGGCAGGCAGAGAGGGGCAGGGCCAGTCAGTGGTGCAATTTGATAGTTCTCCAAACTACGGAGAATCATAACAACTGGTTCTATAGAATAGACAGAACCAGTACAATCCCACCACTGGTTCAATCTCTCCAGACTTTTCTATTTAATAAAGTCCTTTTTTTTTTTGGAAATGTGAGATGCCAAAAGCAAAAAAAAGGAACTAAAGGAAGAATCTTCCAGAAGTTATATCTCCAACCATTTGGAAATAGTGAGAGATTTTGTATTTACTTAAGTAAAGACCGGAGGCTAATATCTAATATCTTGCCTAATATCCATTTTTACCTCCATTTTCCATGGACGGAGAGTCCTAACACATTTCCTTTGGCAATCCTGTTTTTTTTTTTCTGCTCAGTCCTTTCCTCAGTCTGAATGTGTGGAAAGTTGTCGTCCTGGATTTGTCAAGAGGGCTCGAAAAGAAGAGCCAGTTTGCTGCTACGACTGTGTTCCTTGTCCGGAGGGGACCTTCTCCACTCAGAAAGGTGGGTGACACCAGAGGAAAATGGGAGGCCTGGTGGAACTGGATCCATCCAGAACATTGTCATGAAAGTGTGAATTAAAGCACACTTTGAAGCTGAATTGGTTTCTACTTTATTTCCAAAATGCCCCGTTTCTTATCTAAACAGAAGAGCAAAAAGACTGTGAAGGAAGGGCTGGATAGAGAGAGGTGGCAGTGGAAGATTGGGCAAGCTTTACTACTGCCAGAGAAAATATTTCTTCTTTTTAGCTTGGATGTGTCCTTCCTTCCACATTTACTTCTCTAGGAACATCTGAGTTCCTTAAAATGTGAGGAATTGGTTTAGGTCCACCTCCTGAAAGGAGGACTGCAATGCAGTCTACATGGGTTCCCTTTGAGGAACACTGAAAAGGTATTGCTGATATATGAGATGCACAATGTAGTGGCATGGATAGTGATGCCTGTATCTGGCTGCACCCGTATCACCACTGCTCCAATGGCCATTCCAAATTATTTGCATCAGTCACTTGATCTGCCAGCATCCTCTGAGGCATGTAAACAAGAATTGCCACCTGACAGATAAGTTTCTCTAGAAAGATTAATTGATTCATTATTTACCTTAAGTAATGCAGGTTCATATCAATATTCCGAACATTACAAAAGAAATCTTTCAAGTCCTAAGTCTTCACTCAATTTCATACCCTATCAAAAATATATCATAGGTATATTTTTTTAAAAAGTGGTACACTTATTTTCTGTCTCTAGAGATATTAAGAAATCCATCCCAGAAATTGCTCTCAATAATCACTAGTTTCCAAAGAATGTACAATATATCTTGAAAAGCAAAGGACAAAGAAATATGCGGTTGGTTTTTTTGCCCCCTCAGATACAGAAAAATGCACCAAGTGTCCAGATGATAAATACCCAAATAAAGAAAGAGTCCCATGTATCCCCAAAGTGATAACCTTCCTGTCTTATGAAGAACTTCTGGGCATCATCCTGGTCTCTTTTGCCCTATTCTTGCTCCTAACTACAAGCCTTGTTTTAATCATCTTCATTAAATACCGAGAAACTCCCCTTGTCAAAGCCAACAACCGGGACCTCTCCTACATCCTCCTGGTCTCCCTCCTACTTTCCTTCTTGTCTTCTTCTCTTTTCATTGGTCAACCAAAGAAAGCCACCTGCCTTCTCCAACAAACAGTTTTCAGCATCATCTTCTCGGTCGCTGTTTCTTCTCTCTTGGCCAAAACCATCACGGTGGTGCTGGCTTTCCTGGCCACAAAACCAGGAAACCGAGTGAAGAGATGGCTGGGGAAGAGCTTGGCCAACTCCATCATCCTGTCTTCTTCTGGTGTCCAAGTTATCATCTGCTCCATCTGGCTGGGAGTTTCTCCCCCCTTCCCTGACTCTGATCTCCACTCCCAGCCTGGAGAGATCATCCTTCAATGCAACCAAGGGGCTGTTATCATGTTCTATGTCACCCTCAGCTACATGGGCTTCCTGGCTGCCGTCTGCTTCACGGTGGCTTTCCTGGCCAGGAATCTGCCGGGGGCCTTCAATGAAGCCAAGCTGATCACCTTCAGCATGCTGGTCTTCTGCAGTGTTTGGGTGACTTTTGTGCCCACCTACCTCAGCACCAAAGGGAAACACATGGTGGCTGTGCAGGTCTTCTCCATTTTGGCCTCCAGTGCTGGTCTGCTGGGCTGCATCTTCATCCCCAAGTGCTACATTATCCTTCTGAGGCCAGAGCTGAACACAAAGGAACATCTCACAGGCAGAACAATTGTAAAAACATAAGACACAACACATGACATTTAAAGAATTGTTCAATTTCCTTTTATCTCAAAGTAGACACTAATTATTTCAACTTAGATAATGTGCAGGAATCAAAGAAATCATGTCTACGTTTTTCAATGGGAAATGTTTGAATGACTGTAATTCTTGCCACTCTCATCATCTCAATAAATCTTGCTAAAGGGAACTCTGAAAATCATTCAGAGGAATTTGTTATTCAGCCACTGCCAATGTATTCGACACCTTATTCATGCTGAGAGCAGCTAATAGTGTATCTGTGAGAGAATGAATAGGAAAAGTGGTAAGATAGCTGGTGTGGGAGCCGAGCTCCAACTATGTTGTTTGACAATCTCCATGAGAGTCATTGGCCATCCCACCAAGCCAGAGAAGGTGGGGGCTTCCAGGTCCTCTTGCTTAGATGTTTTTATCCAAGGAGACCTAGTTAGCCACAATTTTTGTTGCTAAGTAAGTTCTGTGTCATTTTACCAACTGTTTTGCCTCAGTTGTGAAGCAAATGAGTGTGGTGCTTAGTTAAATCATGCGGTTGTTAAGCAAGTCTTCCAGTGACCCCAATGTCCCCAAGGTACTGCAAGTCTCATAAATACACACCTGAGTTTTTGTCACGTGACCATGGGGTGCTGGAATGATTGTTAGTATGAAGACTGGTCATAAGTCACTTTTCTCAGTGCCATTGTAACTTCAGTCATCAAACAGATTTTTGGAAGTAGAGGACTCAATGTTGTCCTCAGAGCCATTTTTGACAAAGGGACTCCTGCCCTTAAGATCCCATCAGAATGGAGCCGGAAGGGACCTTGGGGGTCATCTATTCCAACCCCCTGCCCGAACAGGAGACCCCAGACCATTCCATGCAAAGGAGTGTCCAGGCCATCCTGGAAGACCTCCAGGGACAGAGTCCTCCCAGTTCTGAAGGCAGCCTCTTCCCCTGGTCCATGCGGTATTGAGGGCTTCTGGCCTGCTCCTCGGGGGGTGGCTGGAGGGAGAGGAGAGGCCTCGATTTCATCCTTGAATCCCCCCATAAAAACACGGAGAAAAGGCCGGCAATCTCGGTCCTCCTCCTCTGGGGAGAGAGCCTTGCCAGGACTCCCAGCCTCTCTCACAGCCCCAAGGAGGAAAGTCTGCCCCTCCCCAGCCTTTCCCCCTCTCCCCGGCTTCCTTCCAAGTGGGACCACCGGGATCTCCTCCCAAGGCCCCCAGGTCACCAGGGATCGGATCAGAGGGGGCAAAACCAGCCGCCATCCTGGCAACCAGCTGACTCTCCTGGGTTGCTGCTTCCAGGGAGCCTCGCTCTGTTGCCAAAGGCCCCTGGAGGTTTTGACAGAGCGAGGGAACCCTCCAGCCCCCAGCCAGGAAAGCAGGGAACGGGGTGGGGTTAGGAGGAGAGGAGACCCCGTCAGCCTCACACAGGTGCAGGGTTGGAGGTATTAACCTCCTTGAAGATGGGCAAAGTGAAGTTTCTGTCTAACCGCTGTTGGAAGAAATCTCCTCCTGGGTTCAGTTCCAAGTGGGGAAGAAAGACGCTGGAAACATGGTGACTGCTTGGAAGATGGTTTAATGGTGGACAGGAGCACATGCCTTGGTTGAGGAAAGAAGGGCTGAGATGCTGAGAGTGCAACTGTTTGATGCCTTCTGTTGGGATTTGAATTTGAGCTTGTATTCTGATCAGTTTTCAGACTCCCATGGGGCCATGCAGGGGCAACTCTGTAGGCTGTCCTGAGTCCCAGGCTTGGTTGAGCCTGGCTGGATGGTGATGTAATGAAAGGGCTTTGGGCAATTCCTATATAGCTTTACCTGGAGTAGAACTTCATTATGTAAAATAGAGTGGCCTAGGCCAGAGTAATGGTCCATTAGCAAGTGGGGGGGTGGGGGCTGAGTTTCAGGCTCTCTGAGTTTCTACTTTTCTTTTTAGGGGAAATATATTCTCCCTTTTTAGTCTATCCTAAATATTTCCTTTTCCTAGGAGAGCGGAGGGTTTTAACTCCCAACATCTCTTTCAGTCATTGGAAGAGTCTTGAATCCTCCCTTGTCCAACTGAGAGATTTTGTAAGTTGGAGAAGCTGCTCTCATAATCTCCTCCTTGTCTTCTCTCAAGACTCAGTTTCAGGTTGCAGTCAAGTACGATTTTTGGATTGTTTTCATAAACATGTATTTATTTACAAATAACTCAAGATGGCAAATGTCTCCAACACAGCTTCCTCCTTCATCCAGTCCACTTTTAGTACAGTCAGAGACCAGCATTACAAATAATAATAATAATAATAATGGAGAAAAATAAAAATAAACGAGAGTCAAGGGGCAGTTAGAGTCTGCCTAATGCTGAGTCATGTGCGAATATGTGGCAATCTAAATGTCCTAAATAAATAAATACATAATTTTTCGTTACGGCAGAACAGAATTTGGGCCCATTCAGAGAAGCTCCTTCCTACTGATCTGATAACTGCAGGGTGAGGGGCAGGGCCAGCCGCTTCAGGCAAGGTGAAGAGGCATCGACCAAGCATGGGAGAGTAGAAACCTGGGAATGGTGGCTCTCGGCTCAGCCAGCCCGAGGGACTCCTGCAGGCATATCGCCACAAGAGGGTGAGAAGCCCCAGGACATCCGCCCACTCCACTGCTGGCTGGCCAGGCCGGGCTGGACTGGAGGAGGTGCATCCGCCAGGAGAAGTAAGAAAAAGTGCTCCAGGCAGACAGGCGGATGTCCCAGGGCTGCTGCACATGTGCACTGCATCAGTAGCAGAGGCACAGCTGCACACACAGTGCGCATATGTAACAGCCCTGGGACATCTGCCCAATCTGCGTCATAGCCACCACGTGGTAGGGAAAGCTAGGAAAGCAATTGGGACAAGCAGGCAACCCGGTTCAGGGGTGTGGCCAACCAGGGGTGACCACCGGTTCACCTGAGCCGATGAGAACCGGTTGAATACCGCCTCTGCATGAGCGGCAGTTCGAGTGGCCCCTTGTCCACAGGACCCCAGTCTCAGCTCAGGCGCTCTTTCTTTGTATCGGCCCCCTGAAATGACTCTGGGAACTCCATTGCAGCTCTCGGAGGTTAATTCCCTTTGGACTCTTGGCAGGGTTATTCGATATAAATATCTTGTTGCTCTAAAGGCTGGTCAAATAAACATTCTTGGGAAGAGCAGCCCCATCTTGTTGGATTTCCAGATCTTTGAGACCTTGTTTGAGTTCACTAAGTGCACTAACTCATCCCCCATCCTTAAAAGCCCTTCCCTGCAGAAACCATGGGGGCTGAGTACCAATGAGTAGTTGTGTGTTCATTTTCCCCACAACAACAACCCTGTGAGTTGAGTTGGGCTGAGAGAATGGCCCCAAATCCCCCAGTCTGCTTCATGACCAAGGCTGGACTTGAACTCACAGCCTCTTGGTTTCTACTTCGGAGGCTTAATCAGTAGAGCAAACTGGCTCCCTTGTATACTTATCAAGCTTGGCACAATCCTTCATCCAGTGCATCATTAATGTTCTTATATGAGTCACTATAATTTATCAAATCCTAAAACCCAGATATTTTTATACTGCTTTTTAGTCATACAGTTGTTTCTAGGCGGAAATCATAAATATTTTCCTGGAAAGTTGGTAATGTTTAAATAACATAAAAGTATATTTGCCTGATAATTACTATAAATCTTGTATAATAGCAATTTATCAACCCTATTATATTAATGACAACATAGAAAAATTGATGACAACAACAAAATGTTGTACCTTCCCACTTTCATCACAAAGATTAAAAGAACCTAAAGATTATTTGAGTACCATTTTAAAATCAGTTTTAATCCACTTAATTATCATACTATCCACCCCTCACTTAACTGGGTTTCTGATCACATCACAAAATTGTTTGTTACTCTTTCCTGAGATCAAGTTATATCAGCAGTATTTCCATAATATATTTAGGAAATGAAATAATATGTGAGGATGACTTGCATAGAGCACATAAGTTATATCCCCCCTGTTAGATCTCGGAGGATGGTTCAAGAATGGAGGCAAGACTCAGATAACAACAACAGCTCTTTATTAGTGACTTCAAATCTGAGCGAACTATCCCAGCCGCAGCAGCCCCTTATATAGGGCTGGCTGCGGCTAGGCAGCCAATGAAAGCAATTTGAGTTTGCCACTCTTGGCAGGGCCAATCGCGGCAGCCCATTTACTAGCCAATCGCATCAGTCTGTGGCGACCAATCACGATCTGCTATTCGCGGGCCAATCAGATTTGCAGGCTTTCGAGCCTGCTAGTCCGGAACACCCCTCCCCTCTCGGTTCCGTTTAAGGGGTGGAGTAATATAGTCTCGCAGGTAGGCAGGTCTTCACACCTGTCTACCTGACTTATGCAATTCCAATTGTCCATGTTCAAATTCGGGTTCAGATGGACTGTTTGCTGGATCTAGCAGGAACGGTGAACCGGTGCCATGGTTAGGGCTCTCTTCTGATGCTCCCGGGGTGATAGAGTCCTCAGCTTCATTGCTACTGCTATGGCTCCCAAGGCTCACTGAACCTGCTTGGCTGCTTCTTCTTGGTGAAGTGTTCGTCTGCCCAGGTTCAACTACAGCTGGTGAGTATTGCAAGCTATGGTGGTGATCTCGGTGTTAGTTCAGAATAAACAGGTGTTGGTTCTATTTCTGGGCTCACGGCTTCCCCTCCCCCCCCGGAGTCAAGGTCGGGGTCAGGGATGGAAGTTGTGGTCAGTCTGGAGCATAGCTGGTCAATATGGTGTTTCCATGCTCTGCCATCAGTGGTGAGTAGACGGTACGAGCGGGGATCCGTAACTTGAGTTACTTGAGCAGGAATCCAGAGGGGATCCCCAGAAATTTTTTTTTGCAAATACGAGGTCTCCTACCTTAAAGGCGCGGTGCTTGCTGCTGGAACCCGGGGGCTTTTCTGGGGTGTAGGCAGGGTGCAAACGGTCTAGAGGCGATCTGAGTTTCCTGGCCATCAGGAGTTCAGCTGGGCTCTTGTTAGTCGTGCTGTTAGGTGTGATGTGTTGAAGAAGCAGCATTCTAGTGACTTTATCGTGGATATTACCTTGTTCCATTTTCTGTAGGGTTTTCTTTGTGAACTGAACCATTCGTTCAGCCCTACCATTCGCCGCTGGATGGGCCGGCGATGTGAGTGCATGTCGGATGCCCCGTTCAGCTAGGTATTGTTCAAAGGCTAAGGCAGTAAATTGGGGCCCATTGTCAGAAACCAGGACATCAGGTAGGCCGTGTGTGGCAAAGAGTCTGTTCAATTTCTTGATGACTGCCTCAGTAGTGGTTGTTTTCATTTTATTGACCTCAAGCCAGTTAGAATACACATCTACAGTTATTAGGAAAGTGTGGCCTCTAGTAGGTCCCACAAAGTCAATATGAATGCGAGACCAGGGACCCCTGGGTGTTTCCCATTCTGCTGGTGGAGCTTTTGGTGGGGCTGAGTGGTTTTCCAGACATCTGTTACAAGAGGCGACCCAGGTTTCAATTTGTTTGTCCATACCTGGCCACCAGACGTAACTTCTTGCCAGCGCTTTCATACGCACGATGCCCAGGTGTTCATCGTGTAGCATTTGCAGGACTTTTTTTTTGTAGTTTAGTTGGTATAACAACTCGATCACCCCATAAAACGCACCCTCTTTGTGAGAAAAGCTCTGTCTGTCTGTTTTTGAATGGCTTAAAGGTTTCCTTGGGGTTGTCCACCCAGCCAAGAACTCATGCCAAACAAGAGTCTCTTTTGGTTTCAAAGGCGATGTCCTGGGCCGTTAGTGGAGGTGAGGGAGTTGTCTCGATTTGTAGTACCGGGAGCGTGGGAGCT
The DNA here is from genome assembly GCF_900518735.1 of Pseudonaja textilis. The sequence goes on along the minus strand of NW_020769770.1, from coordinate 54,941 downwards.
GGGTCTTCCTGTGGCTCGGGTAGTGGCAAACGCTAGTCTGGAACACCCCCCTTTCCCACAATCCATTTAGAAAGGGCCGTGATAAGACAGAATGACTTTTGGGGGGTGGAAGAGAGATTCTTCCTGGGGAAGAACCAGATAAGAGGAGGACACCTACAGCTGCATAGAAAAAGGGTTGGTGGGAGATTTGTACTTTCTGTCTCCCCAAATCCTGTCAGTACAGCATTACAGCGAAGTGGGCCTAGCTCAGGTTTCCTGTCTGGGCTTCCTGGGAGAGGATGACCATGACAATTTTCTTCTTGACAAATCCGTGTTTCTGATAACCAACCTGTTGCTTTCAGGGAGCTCATAAATCTCCTTTTTTCTGTTGTTCAACCATATTTTGTCAAAATCTATATTGTCAAAATATGAGCGACAAATTTTTGTGAACTTTTTCCCTTCACTTGTAAGATAGTGGTAACATCTATTTTCCTAATGAAGCATGTCTGTAAATTAGACAACTACGGAAGAAAGATTCAAATGTGAAAAAGCATCTGGGATAAGGAACAAAGTTTTCTGCTTTTAAAATTGCTGCATGTTCCCATTCTAGTTCCATCCTTTCCTGGAGAAGAATGAGTTTGTCAATATTTCAGACCTTCAACTCTACATGGACGTAAATGGAGAGGCAGCAGCAGATCTGTTCATTTGGGGCTTCTTGGTTCTTCCCAGGGATGATCTCAGGGAGGAGGTTATGGCGTATTTTAAAAGACAGAGACTTTCTATCAACCAAGATGTTCTTTCACAACTAAAGTTGTTCAACAAGGTAGGAGAAAGTTTTGCTGTCTTTCCTCTGTTTTCCAAAGCCTGAGGTCCCATTTCAAGAGGGCTGATGCTATTCCCCGAAGGTGATTGACCTTCACCGAGATTTGAATCTGGGCAGGAGAAACCGGATTTTTTCCCTTAAGCTCCTTAGGAGGCTTCGATATTGTTTCATTTTGTGGACCACGTACACATAACACCAGTTCTATAGAACTGGACAGAACCAGTAGAATCCCACCCCTGGTTCCATCTCTCAAGACTTTTCTATTTAATAAAGTCCTTTTTCTTTTGGAAATGTGAGATGCCAAAAGCAAAAGAGAGGAACTAATGGAATAATCTTCCAGAAGTTATATCTCCAACCATTTGGAAATAGTGAGAGATTTTGTATTTACTTAAGTGAAGACCAGAGTCTAATATCTAATATCTTGTCTAATATCCATTTTACCTCCATTTTCCATGGATGGAGAGTCCTAACACATTTCCTTTGGAAATCCTGTTTTTTTTTCTGCTCAGTCCTTTCCTGAATCTGAATGTGTGGAAAGTTGTCATCCTGGATTTGTCAAGAGGGCTCGAGAAGAAGAGCCAGTTTGCTGTTACGACTGTGTTCCTTGTCCGGAGGGGACCTTCTCCACTCAGAAAGGTGGGTGACACCAGAGGAAAATGGGAGGCCTGGTGGAACTGGATCCATCCAGAGCATTGTCATGAAAGTTCTGAATTAAAAAAGACTTTGAAGCATATTTGATTTCCGGTTTATTTCCAAAATGCGCCATTTCTTCTCTAAACAGAAGAACAAAAAGACTGTGAAGGAAGGGCTGGATAGAGAGAGGTGGCAGTGGAAGATTGGGCAAGCTTTACTACTGCCAGAGAAAATATTTCTTCTTTTTACCTTGGATGTGTCCTTCCTTCCACATTTACTTCTCTAGGAATACCCGAGTTCCTTGAAACACGAGGAATTGTTTTAGGTCCACTCCTGAAAGGAGGATTGCAATACAGTCTACATGGGTTCCCTTTGAGGAACACTGAAAAGGTATTGCTGATATATGAGATACACAATGTGGTGGCAGGGATAGGTATGCCTGTATGTGTCTTCACCCGTATCACCACTGCTCCAATGGTCATTCCAAATTCTTTGCAACAGTCATTTGATCCGCCAGCATCCTCTGAGGCAAGTATGACAAGAATTGCCACCTGACAGATAAGTTTCTCTAGAAAGATTAATTGATTCATTATTTACCTTTAGTAATGGAGGTTCCTATCAATATTCTGAACATTACAAAGGAAATCTTTCAAGTCCTAAGCCTTCACTCAATTTCATAGCCTGTCAAAAATATACCATAGCTATATTTTTTAACAAGTGATACACTTATTTTCTGTCTCTGGAGATATAAAGAAACCCATCCCAGAAAATGCTCTCAATAATCACTTGTTGCCAAAGAACGTACAATATATCTTGAAATGCAATGGACAAAGAAATATGCCGTTGGTTATTTTCCCCCCCTCAGATACAGAAAAATGCACCAAGTGTCCAGATGATAAATACCCAAATAAAGAAAGAGTCCAATGTATCCCCAAAGTGATAACCTTCCTGTCTTATGAAGAACTTCTGGGCACCATCCTGGTCTCTTTTGCCCTATTCTTGTTCCTAACTGCAAGCCTTGTTTTAATCATCTTCATTAAATACCGAGAAACTCCCCTTGTCAAAGCCAACAACCGGGACCTCTCCTACATCCTCCTGGTCTCCCTCCTGCTTTCCTTCTTGTCTTCTTCTCTTTTCATTGGTCAACCAAAGAAAGCCACCTGCCTTCTCCGACAAACGGTTTTCAGCATCATCTTCTCGGTTGCTGTTTCTTCTCTCTTGGCCAAAACCATCACGGTGGTGCTGGCTTTCCTGGCCACAAAACCAGGAAACCGAGTGAAGAGATGGCTGGGGAAGAGCTTGGCCAACTCCATCATCCTGTCTTCTTCTGGTGTCCAAGTTATCATCTGCTCCATCTGGCTGGGAGCTTCTCCCCCATTCCCTGACTCTGACCTCCTCTCCCAGACTGGAGAGATCATCCTGCAATGCAACGAAGGGGCCGTTGTCATGTTCTACGTCACCCTCAGCTACATGGGCTTCCTGGCTGCCATCTGCTTCACAGTGGCTTTCCTAGCCAGGAATCTGCCTGGGGCCTTCAACGAAGCCAAACTGATCACCTTCAGCATGCTGGTCTTCTGCAGTGTCTGGGTGACTTTTGTGCCCACCTACCTGAGCATCAAAGGGAAACACATGGTGGCTGTGCAGGTCTTCTCCATCCTGGCCTCCAGTGCTGGTCTGCTGGTCTGCATCTTCATCCCCAAGTGCTACATTATCCTTCTGAGGCCAGAGCTGAACACAAAGGAGCATCTCACAGCCAGAACAAATGTAAAAACATGAGATATAACATCATTGTGATAGTGGAAGAATTGTTAATGTTTCTTTTATTTGATTTCCATTTAGATAGTATGCAGGAGTCAAAGAAAATGATATCTGTATGTTACAAAATGGGGAATTGTTGAACGACTGCAATTCTTGCAGTTCCCTCCCATCTCAACAAATATTGCTAAAGAGACCACTGTAAAATTCAGAGGAATTCAGCTGTTCACCAACAGCTACTGAACATGATACCTTATAAAAAAGGATTGATGCACTTGTTCCTACTGACAGCAGCTAAACATGTGGGTGGGTGGTGAGAAAATGTATAGGAAAAGCAGTCAGGATGAAGCTGTGGGAACGAAGCACCAGCCTAGTTGCCTGATCCTCTCCCTAAAAATGCCAGAATGATATGAAATGCTGTGTTTGACTGGCTCCCAACTGAGGAGGGAAATTTTCATCCCTCTTATATGAGTCTTTCTTGATTTCCTGATAAAACCTCCTTTGCAGAAAGAATTCAGCAGAACAGCTGTCTGGTATTTCAGTTTGGGATTGTATGTACTTCACAGCAAAAAAAAAGTAAATAAAAAAGTTAAGTTTGTAAAGAAATTTCCATTGTATATTTTTTTCCTTTCAACAACCAGAGAAATAAAATAGCCATTTTCAAGCCCTTTAATTTTCCACTCTACAATTTGTACATGAAGCATTTCTCTGCTCCTCCTCCAAGCCTGTCTCATCTGTGAATGGCTGGAGAAGATGTCCAGAGAAAGGGGACCTTGGGATTCTTCCCAGGAGAAGGTTGTAGGGATCCTGTCTCAAGGCAGCCGCATCATTGACCAGGTCGCAAACCTCCAATGCTGCATAATGTTCATCCAGGTCCAAGAAGGGGCTGAATAAGTGGGGAGTGGACTTCTAGGTTTCTAGGAAGAGGCGCCCATGGAAGCTGCTCTGCTCTCCAACCACAGAGATGCTGATCAATTGGGAATCAATTTTTTTGTCTCATAATGGCTCCTAACTGTGAATAGAATGCCTTTGTAAATTCCATTTTAAGTAGATAAGAACAGTTCTGTTTGATCAGAAGATCAGTCTAAGATTCACACAAATCCCTCTGGTTCTCGCAGAAGCAGTAGAAGAAGGCAGAGACTTGTGGCTTTGTGCCACATGGAAGAGCGGTTTATGCAGAGGTGGACTTCAGTAGGTTTTGACCAGTTGTGGAGAACTGGTAGTGGAAATTTTGAGTGGTTCGGAGAACTGGCAAATACCGCCTCTGACTGGCCTCACCCCCATCTCTTCTCTGCCTCCCACTGAGTCCCAGCTGATCGGCTGGATTGGTTGCCCTGCACAGGAGAACGGAGCTGAAAAGCAGGTTAGTTGGGAGAGGAAGGAATGGGCTTTTCAAGTAACTTTCCACTGCCACGGCCACAAAGCCACGCCCACAAAGCCCCACCCACAAACCCATGCCCACAGAACCAGTAGTAAAAAAATTTGATCCCCACCACAGCGATTATCCCACAGTTTCACTTTCCTCCATCACTACCCACAACATTGGACACTCGGCCATCTCACACTCTAGGTATCTCCAATTTTAGTATCTCACATTAATCTGAGAAAATGTTTCCAATTTTACCACCCCAAATTCAATAAGAACTAAGGTGGGATTGGAATTCAAAAGTCTCCTGGTGATCCGCTCAAAGTCCCCCAGGAAGTTTTCCTGCCTGAGGGAGGATTAGAACTCAAAGCCTCCTGAATATTGGCCAATACAACCAACAAGTCCTAAATCAATTATTGTCAGGAATGTCACTCAAATTGACCGGCAACTCATGCAAAAAAATTAGGCTGTACGTTTCCCAGAGGATGGGTAGGCTCCATAAACAATGCCATTGTTTCATTTGAGGAATGAAGGCAGAGATGGAAGGTTCTGGAAATGCCATTTTACAGGGTGCACCTTCTTTAGGCCTGACTGCCCCTGTTTTTCTCTGTACAACACCTGAGCTAAGGAATCTCTGAAACATTGTCTTGGGTTTAGGTCTGGGGGCCACAGGAGAAGTCTCCTATCCTAAAACGTATTCTGATCCCTTTCTATTTTGAGTGCACCATGGTGGGTCTGTCCCCATTCTTGGGAAGGGGACATATTTTGTGGGTGTGTTTGCTGTGTATATTGAGAACACGCAAGTTTTAGGGGAACCTTTGAAAGTGAGCTCAGTCTGCTCCTAAACTGTGAGCCCTATCTGACTATCACAACACCCGAAGGACATCGAGATATACAGAAAGCCTTGTTTTTCTATGTTTCAAGCATGGACATCTATCTTATCATTGGTCCACTCATATTTTATCTTTCTGGAATGTGCAGTAAGTTTAACACATAGTAAATCTCACGCATGGTCACTTTGCCATTTTAGGCCCTTTTGCTTTTTTCCATCAGCTGCCTCTTGTCTTTCCACCTTATTCCTTGGTTGGCTCCAAAGACCACAAAGCTAGAACTTCTTGGAAAAATCCATCACTTGTTTATACCAAGAACAATCCAAGTTCATTTGCTTAATTTTCATGGTCCAACTCTGCCCTTTTCATCCCAGTTTCATGGTGGGCAACACCCATTCAGCAAGGAGACATAATGGTGTAGCCACTGGATGCAGATGTTTGCTTGTTATGATGATACAAGAGTGTTACGTTGGTCTGGCATGAGTGAGCAAAGAGATGGGATTCCCCTGCTTCCTCCCTAAAATATTTTAAAATAAATACTTTTCTTCCTTATCTGCATGATTGGCCTTCAAGGGACATGACTGTAGATGGCCAGAGAGAAAAAAGGGAAGATTACCGGGTTTTATGCAGGAATCCTCAGATCTAGCTTTGCTTTCGCTGTGACCACTTCACTTTAGTGAAAGCATATCTTTTACTAGATGCAGCTTGACTGCAAATGGAGACGAGTCTTTCTTTCCTGAAGGTCCAATCTGGGCCGGGCCTGATAACTGCTCACCTGCGTGGCTGCAATGTCTTCTCTTTTTCTGTGGGCGGTTCTCTTGTGGGTGTCCATGCATCTGGGAAGGGTGAGGAGACAGGAGATATCGGAATATCTCGGAATATCTCGGCTGGGCCCAGGAGTTTCTGGATGAAGCTGCTTGCCACTCATTGCCTCTTCCTTCTTCTGAAAACATTGTCAGAAAACTCAAAAGGCGAACAGTAACAATAATTTGGGTCTTATTAACGAGAGCTGGGGAGGAGAGAGATGACTGGAGAATATTGGAGGGCCTCTTCTAGAGGAAAGGATGAAAACAAACAGAAAGAAAAGTGAAAGCTTTCAGGCTTTCTTCCGCCCACCTCCTCATTTCTGGCCCAAAGAGTCTTCATCATCAACGTTTGCTAGGCCAGCCCCTATTGGCACCCCAGGGACCCCCACAGTTGCATTCAGCAGGCAACTTGAAGAAGAAGAGGGTGTAAGTCCATCAATGGGGATTGGACAGCCACTTGTCTGACATGGTATAGGGCAGGGGTGGGATTCAATTGTTTTAACAACCAGTTCTGTGGGCGTGGTTGGGCGGGTGTGGCTTCTTCTTTTCTGCAGCACCTCCCCTTGTTTTTGGGCCTCCTGGACCTCAGGGAAGCCTCCTGGGGGGTGTTTTTTGCTCCCAGAAGTCTTCCCTGGGGCCCAAGAAGGCACAAAACCGAGCACAGGGCGGGGCGCCCAGCATACATACACATCCTGCAACTCCTTTTGCCTCCTGGGCCTCAAGGAAGCATCCTGGGCAAAGCAGTAAGACAGTGTGGGGGATCCCAGCACAGCTGACAATCAGGAAGGGAAAAAGAACCTGAAGATTCCTTCAGGAGTGACTGGGTGGGGAAGGACGCAGTCAGTGATGTCGGGCAGGCGCAATAAAGACTGATTGGGAGGGAAGGGTGGAGAGGGGCGGGACCAGCGATGGGCAGGATTTGCTGGCTCTCCGAACTGTGCAGAATCATAACAACCAGTTCTATAGAACCGGTCTGAACTGGTAGAATCCCACTCCCAGTATAGGGTCTCCTGCTTGAGCAGGGGGTTGGACTAGAAGACCTCCGAGGTCCCTTCCAGCTCTATTCTGATTGATTAATAAAGGGCCAAGTCCAGCAAAAGGAGCTGGAGACTCACTGAGAATTCCAATCCTATCAAGGAGTGTGCAGAAGACTCCATGGCTTTGATCCCCAACCTGTGTCCTCTGAGCATTGACAGTCTTCTCTCTCCTAAAGATAGGATTTCTCCTCCTCTCTTCTGCAACCCAATGCCTGGCTTTTAAGACAGCAATGACAGAGCCAGGAAAAAGAAAGAAAAGAAAGAAAGAAAGGAAGGAAGGAAGGAAGGAAGGAAGGAAGGAAGGAAGGAAGGAAGGAAGGAAAAGAAAAGAAAAGAAAGAGCACAGTCCCGCCTAAAAGTCTCAACCAGAATTCCTCTCGTTCCTGAGGTTTTCTTTTGCACAAAATGTTCCCTTTCTTTCCTTCTCTTTATTTATATTTGTATCCCTTTCATTCTACCACACAACACACACACACACACACACACACACACCTACCTCTGTTCTTACCTTCTGATCCCGGGCTTGCTTTTTGCTAGTCATCTTGTACAACTTATTGTCAGCCTTCAAGATCTTCTACTACTGCTTTCCATCTTTTAACTGCCATAAGTAACGGGGGGAGGAGGGGGGATTTCTGGGAAGAGAGCTGGAGGTGTTACATTCTTGTGTTGTGTAAATGAGGAGTGGGGGGGAGTATAAATTCCTGCTCTTAGGTTTCTATTTCTCGCTTAGCTTTCTTTTCTCTGCGCAGCTGCAAACCTTTATCAAAATATGTCAAGGTCAATGGACAGAGGCCTCATCACCACCTGAACAGGCCCACATGACCATATTCCGAACTTTTAATTGGAAGAATCTTTTTAACTATGGGGGGTGGGAACAATTCCATCACTTTGTATATCTGATTTACGCGCCTTATTTCTCAGATTCAGAATTCTACTGATGCTACCACTTCATTTTCAATAAAAGAATTCTTTTCTCTAATTTATGGAGTCTAGTATTTCTTTCTTGGATTTTGAATGGAGCACCGACTGACATTATTCTGAATCTCCTCACCACCCGGAGAAAATATCCAGTTTCTTCTGAGGGGGTATGATCCTCATCTCATCTCCAGCTAGCGACCAGGAGGATCTGGGAGCTGTGGGGGGGGCAATCTTTGCTGAAATGGGAGGTGCCAGCAGCTGAATTGCTAGCGGAGCTTACCCTGGAAGAGGTTCCAGCTGTGAAGCCCAGATGGTCGTTGGGAGTTGGCTGGAAGGATCCCGAAGAGCCCCCCCCTCCTGGAATCACCAGTACCTGATGGCATGGGAGAGAGGAGCCATGGCAAGAGAGGGAAAGGAGAGAATTTTTACTGGACCAAGCCAGGTATCTCCTCAAAGAGGCATTTGGACAACCCCACGCTGCACCAAGGTATGAAGGGGAAGGGGGAGCAAGCTCAGCCAGAGGCAGCCAAGCTGCCCCCACCCCCATAATTCAGCCTGAGCCAGCTGCAGCCCTGGGGCCCCCAGTGGGAGGTGTGATCCCTAGAAGGCACAGAGCTCTCGAGCTGCCTCCATTAGAACTGAAGTTTGGGGGAAATCCCAAAGACTTGGGTTTCTTCCTAGCACAAGTGTGGAGCTATATGGAAGAACGTGGGGAGGAATTTACTTCAGAAGCAGCCAAAGTGAGATGTGTTAGCAGGGCTATGGAGGGAATAGGTGCAGAGTGGATGGTGACCTTGCATAATGATAACGCCCCCCAGCTGTTGAATTATGACCAGTTCATGACTGCGCTGAGGGCAAGATTTGAGGACCCACTGGCAGAGCGAAAGGCCAGGATCAGGATGAAGACCATAAATCAGGGGCGGAGATCAGTGGCCGATTACACCCAAGAGTTTAGACAGCTGGCGTGTCATATCCAAGGCTGGTCCCAGGGAGCCCTGATAGAAGCGTTTAAAGATGGATTAAATGAAGACGTATACCAGAGATGCATTTCCAGAAGGGACCCAAATGATTTGCAGATGTGGTACTTGCTGGCAGAAGAGGTGGAAATTGATCTAACCCAAAGCAGATGCCAGGGGGGCTCTGGGTGGAGCAAGCCTTCCCCCCCATGCTTCCAAGACGCCCCAAAGCCCCCGAAGGGAGGAGTGACGGCAAGACCCAAATCCATTGCCTTTTTCCAATGTGGGAAGGAAGGTCACCGGGCTGCAGACTGCAGGGTCAAGTGGGATCCAAAGGGGGCACCAAAAGGAGGGAGGAAACCTGAAAAAACCCCAGCGAAGCCTCGCGAAACCATGCTTAAGACGAAGGAGGTTGTAGAGGTCGCCCCTCTGGAAGGGGAGGAGCTGGGACCTCTGACCTCCTCTGAAGACAGTGAATCTGACTCGGAAGATGACTTCCTGGTAAGTCCAAACAAGGGCCCTATGACCATTCCAGTGAAATTGAGGGTACCCACTTCAGGGGCCGAAGGGGAGATACGAGCCTTGCTAGACTCTGGGTGCATGAGGTGTGTAATCAACATGAGTGTAGTAAAGGAAATGGGCTTAAGACTAAAACCTTTAAAAACTCCCATAGCCTTTTGCCTATTGGATGGATCAGTGGTGGAGGGCTGCCCTGCACGCTTCATAACGGAACCCCTAGAAATGACTATGGGAGAGCATAAAGAAACTCTGTGTTTTATTGTGGCCCCTGGGATGGAGCAACCGCTAATGCTGGGATTACTGTGGCTCCGGAAGTGGAACCCCCACGTTAACTGGAGGAAGGGGTCGTTGCGCATATGTACCGATCAGCAACCGGAAAGGGAGGGGCGATCTCAGCCAAAGCTTCAGAATCCGGTTGAGTTAGCCTCCACAGGTACCGAGAACTTGGAGGGGGAGGAGAAAATTCCGAAGGAATATTGGGATTTAAAGGAAGGGTTCAGTGAAAAGGCCACAGATGAGCTCCCCCCTCATCGGTCAACAGATTGTAGTATTGAAATTTTACTTGGGGTGAAGCTCCCGAAACCGAAGCTATATTCGATGACACACAGGAATTAGAAGAGCTGAGATCGTTCATTGATAAAAATTTGAAACATGGTTTCATCCAACCCACTAGACCCTGGGTAGCAGCCCCAGTGCTGTTCCGTGAAAAGAAAGATGGCTCCAAGCGCTTGGTGGTTGACTATAGAAACCTGAACGTAATTTCCATGGAAAACGTGTACCCCCTTCCTCTGATGGACATGCTGGCCCACCTGGATAAGGGAAAAATTTTCACGAAGCTGGACTTGAGAGAAGGAAACTAGCAAATTTGAATTAAGGAAGGAGATGAGTGGAAAACCTCTTTCAACTGCCCGATGGGTTGTTTCCAATTCAACGTTCTCCCATTTGGCCTACAGGGCCCCCCTCGCCGTATTCATGCAGATGATCCATCAGGAGTTGCATGAACATTTATACAAGGCGGGGTTGGTTTACCTTGATGACATCCTTATCTACGCGGAAACTTGGGATGAACATGTGAAACTAGTGCGATCAGTCCTACAGAAACTGCAAGCTGCCAAGTTGTACGGTAAACTGTCCAAATGTGAGTTCCATCAAGAGAAAATTGACTATTTGGGGTATCGCATCTCACATGAAGGCATAGAAATGGATCCAGGGAAACTGCATGCCGCGTTGGAATGCCTCCCCCCCCCCGCACCAGAAAACAACTTCCAAGTTTCTTGGGATTCGCCAATTTTTACCGGCAATTTATCCCGGCTTTTGCTAAGATAGCAATGCCTATCACAAATCTCCTAAAAACTAAAGGGGAGGTGAAGCCAAGGCCTAGCAAACCATTGGAGTGGTCCATGAAGTGCCAAGCAGCCTTTGAAAAGCTGAAACGACTGTTTGCTGCAGAACCAGTGGTAATGCACCTGGACATGGATGCTCCTTTGGTGATCCAAGCCGATGTGAGTGATGCGGCTGTGGGAGTGGTATTACTTCAAATCAATGAGAAAGGAACTTTACAACCCTGTGCCTGTACCTCCCATAAACTATCTGAAACTGAAAGAAGGTGGGCCGTATGGGAAAAAGAAGCTTTTGCAGTTCGCTGGGCTCTATTGACTTGGAGACATTTCTTGGAAGGAGCGAAACATCCGTTTGAGGTATGGACTGATCATAAGAATTTGGAGGCCTTAAAAACGCCTCCGAAGCTGTCCCTTAAACAAGTTTGCTGGGCCCAGTACTTTAAGCGATTTAACTTCTCATTGAAGTACATTCCGGGGGGGGGAGGAATTTCATGGCGGATGCTTTATCTAGACTGCCTCAATATAATAGTGTTCACCAGGAAGTGATATGGCCGATTGTCTCAACCAAACAGCTAGCTACCCCAGTGGTCACTAGAGCTCGAAAGAAGAAACAAGAAGTGGATTTATTGAATGATTTGACTGCACAATAAAAAGAAGCCCTAAAACTTGATGATTGGTTCCTGGCTCACTCGAATAACTGTACAGTTAGAGATGGTTTGGCCTGGATGGGAACAAAGTTGTATGTACCAGAAACACTGAGAAACCAAATATTACAACAAGCTCATGATTCTAAAGCGGCTGGCCATTTTGGATTCGTGAAAATTTTATACCTGGTTAAGCGGCAATTCTGGTGGCCCACGTTGAAGAAGGACATTGAGACTTATGTGGCTAGCTGCTTAATTTGCGCATCAGCAAAGAGACCTTCTGGTAAGCCAGCAGGGCTGTTACAAAATGTGGCTAGACCAACGGCTCTGTGGAAGGAAATCTCTATGGACTTCATAGTGGAATTACCCGAAAGTGCCGGAAACACGGTTATTTGGGTGGTAACCGATTTGTTTTCTAAACAAGTACACTTCATACCTTGTTCCAAGATTCCATCTGCAAAAACGTTGGCTAAACTGTTTATACTACATATCTATAGATTACATGGCGTTCCTGAAAGTATAATTTCTGACAGAGGGGTTCAATTTACCTCAAACTTTTGGAGGGAGTTCCTGAATAGGCTCCGCCCAAGGCTTAAGCTCTGCCCACCACCCCCAAACTAATGGGACCTGTGAGAGAACTAACGCAGTGTTAGAACAATACCTTAGATGTTACATAAATTATCAACAGGATAATTGGGCTGACCTATTGCCTTTCGCTGAAGTGGCATATAACAATTCTGTACACAGTAGTACTGGGTTGACCCCATTCAAAGTGGCGTCAGGACAAGATTTTGTACTCATACCTGAACTTCCTCTTGAAAAGCCTACCATCCAGTCGTTAGATGAATGGATATCTCAACTCCAACTTAATTGGCCAGTCACTCGTAAAGCACTAGAGGACGTACACCAGTCTCACAAGAAGTTTGCAGACAAGAAGAGAACTCCTCAGAAACCATATCAAGTGAATGACAAAGTTTTCTTGTCCACCAGATATCTACAAACAACTCAAAAGTCAAAGAAACTTGGTCCTAAATATGTGGGTCCTTTCACGATTGAACGGATTGTAAATCCTGTGACAGTCCAACTGAAATTACCAAAAACTCTTCGACGAATCCACCCAGTCTTCCATGTTAGTTTGTTAAAACCTGAACATACTTCTGGTTTAAGACCGACCCAGACTGATCCTCCTATACTATTGCTGATCGAAGGTGAACAACATTTTGAAATTAAAGAAATTCTGGACTCTCGAGAAGAAGGCGGAGCCTCCTCACCGATGGATGGTAGATTGCAACTCTCTGCAGCTATCATTCGTGCTCTTTCATCGGAGAGCCCCAATCATCTTGATTAGGGGCTGAAACTGCCTTGGAGGTGCAGTGGAGTAAGAGGAAGCAGCAAGCCTGATTGTGGGGAGCTGCATCTCCCCCCCCCCGGGCTTGGCTTTTTTTCCTCCCGAAGACGACTACAGTGATGGTCTAAAATGGCCATCCCGAAGAGGATGACTCAGCTCGACTAAGATTTGTGCAGGAGGGTAGAAAGAGGTGGATAACATCTGAACCGGGACAACTGGACAATATAACCAAATAAAAGTACCCCAGGATTAAGGTAACATAGAATTTTTAAGAAAAGAAAAATGAGCGGCAAAATTACAAAGGGACAGAGAAAAAAAGGAAAATATTTTTGACAGCTAAATGGGGCTTTGAACCGGGAAAGGAAGAAGCTGGAATTAAAGATTTAATGAAATTGGACTAAAATAATTTGGGAATAAACAATATAAAATTAAAGCTGGACTTAAGATTGTCAAAGAATAATAATAACAACATTTACAAATTGGAGACTGGATTGTGCTGGAATATTGAGGTTCGAAAAACCTTAAATAAAAATATAGGGGAAAAAAGTGAAGACTTTGAATAAAGGGGAGTGTCACCTTTTGATAAAAATTTAGTTCAAATAAAAGGGAAAGCATCTTGTTTTTGAATGAACTGGTGTGGATATAACATTACAGAAATATTGAAACAAAGTAAGAATTCTAGAAAGTGAAAGCAGAACCAGAATAAAGGAAAAAGCAAGCAAGGAAAGATTGTTTGTGGGACTGATTGATGTTTTTGGTATAAACCCTGGACTCTGAGAACTTTAAAAAACTGAAAGAAGAAAGAAGAGTAAAAGTGGTTTCTTTTTGTGGACTTTAACGATCATAAAATATAAGAATGATGATATCTCTTTGGGAATTAAAAATGGAACTTAAAAATATGAGAGAATTGCTACAGGAAAGAAGCGAATCACTTTGCTCTGTGCTGGAAAAAATGGAAATGGCGATTGAAGAACAAGAAGAAAGATTCTCAGAGGGGGAGGAATCGACTCAAGGAGAAGACATTTTAAATAGACAATTAACACAAAGAACGCTACAAAGAAGTGGGGAAAGAAGGAAGGTTAAAAAGTTGAGTTTTAAGAAAGCAATTAAAAGAGGGAATACCTGTGAAGTCAGAAAAGGCAGGAAGATTCAGCAGAAAAGGGGAAAGGAAGATATTAAGAAAGAGACAAATTGGAATGAGAAAAGTTATGGGGAAAAGAGGGGGAGGAGAAGCAGTAAGAAACAGGCATGTGAAAGAAAGAAACACAGAACTAGTAAAATGCTGAAAAGAAATGGCTTTTTCAGAGATAATGGTTGATGAATTAAAAGGGGGATTCTGCAGGGTGACAAGGGGTAATAAGAATATCTCTGCAATTAAAAATATTTAGAAAATAGGGTAATATAGAAACTGATAACTCTTATTAAAGAGGGGGGGATATGCTGTGGAATCCAATTGAAAAGATGTAATGACTAATGGTTTATTGGGAATTAAGATGAGGGAATAAAAGTATATTCTAATCATTAAGGTGTTACACTCAAAATAGTAAAAGAGGGGAAACTTATACTTGTTATTTTTTCTTTTTGTGTGGGTGTGTTCAGATCTGTATTAATTTAGAATTCATAAAAAAATGTGTAAGGGAAAGGGAATATGACAGACTAAAGAACCAGCTAAACTAATAAGTTTAATATAGATTAATAAAAGCAAGGAGAGACATTGGTAACTTCATTATTACTACTATTAGGCAAATATATATTGTTTATTTTTATTTTTAAAATAAATATTAAGGATTATATTTGAAATAATTGAAATGAAATAAAAAGATGTTTAGATTGAGATTAATGAAAGAATTTAGAATTAAACTTTATTATTATTTATTAGGCAAATACATATTGTTTATCTTTATGTTTAAAAACAAATACTAAAGGATTATTTTTGAAATAATTGAAATGAAACAAAATTGATTGAGATTAATGAAAGAGGCTAGAATTAATGTGTTTGTTTCTCTCCTTACTGAAAATCTGGAATGGAAAAGGTAATAATAGAATTAAGTATGCATATATTAATGTATAATTTTTGTCATATTTGTCTGTAAAGATGATGACCCAGAAATATGTTGTCCACTAAAAAGAGATTTTTGTTTTTAATGTGAAAAACTGAATAAAGTCTGTTAAAAAAAAAAGAAGAAATTCTGGATTCTCACAAATGGAGGGGTCGCCTCCAATATCTTGTAGCTTTGTTTGCCAGCAGCTGGTACGGGCCCCTTCTAAATGCACAGGGCTTTACTTGCGGGATGCACTAGGACTATTTATTCTGCTTTCTATTTATTTCCCAACAACAGTTCCTTTCTCAGCCCACTCGGTTTTTCTTACGTCCTTCAGAAGGACTCACACTCTGTGATCACCCCTTGCCTTCCCAAATCCAGCCGGTCATGGCTTGTTGGAGCTAGCAGCTGGCTGGGGTGCAGCTGGCAATCACAGAAGAGGTGAGGTCCCACTGTTTCTGCAGAGAAAACCCACAATCACACACCTGGTACACTCACGCTTCCACTCCCCTCCCTAGTAAGATTATAAATTTGAAGTGGTATTCACCTGCTTTCAAGCAGCTGTTGAGCAGAAAAGCCCAAGGACTCCCTTTACTACCCTTATGCCTTCCAGGCTGGGTCCGTGGATGTTGTCCCTGGACAAAGAAGGTCCACGCTGGCTGGGTTTGGATCCGCGGGCCCGGTCCTGTGGCAGGGTTGGCTGGAAAATCTTCGTGATCACCAATTGTTGAAAGGCTGGAAAATGCCTTTCTTCTGAGGATTCGATTTTCCTGCTGGGAGGGCTCCAGTGCAAGGACACAGACAACTGCTTGGAAGCTGGTTTATTTTTCAGGAAGGCAAGAGATAGCAAGAAGTCTGTGTTCCCGGGGCTAGCCCGCTTTGTATAATGAACCCCTGATTTTTATACCTTTTTCTCCTTTTGTGTGTGTGTGCTTGTGTTTGTATTTCTTAATGTTTTAAATCCTGTCGGGGGTTGTCTTCATTTCCGCCGGAGGGTAAACTCCACTGGGTGGTTTGATTGGATTATCAGTTTCATTCTAATGTTTTCTTATATTTGTTTGGTGGCAATCTCCTGTCTGCTATGGAATTTATTTCGTGTCTTTTGTCTATTTGTTTTGCTGATTTGGCATGACCTGTTGTTTGTAAGGGATTTCTTTTTCTTGTTTCCCTAGCTTTCTTAATTACTTGGCTTTTGTCTAGGGGGCTTCTTTCAATACCTTTTATTAAATCTCTTTTCCTATGCAAGTTTGTTTTATGGCTGGCCTGATGTTCCCTTTGGGCTTTTCCTGCTTGGGTGTCACCACTGTCCTCATGAAGTTCCCTTTCCACACATAAAAAGTCTGCACCATATAGGCCACAACATAATTCCTTTATAGAAAGACGAGGCCAAAAATACAGGCAATGGCTCGTACTATGTTGTCGGATTCAGGATTACCTGAAAATTTGTGGGGAGAAGCAATAATGTGTGGTAATCATATATTGAATAATGTTATTAACTCAACAGCAGGTGAATTACCATTCACACGGTGGCATGGTAGAAAACCTGACCTAATCTACATGCACACATTTGGAGCACCAGCATGGGTGCATATTCCTACACAACTGAGACATAAGGGGCAGCATAGGGCTAAAAGATTATTTTTTGTAGGTTATGGCTCTAATCACAAATCATACAGGTTCTGGGAAAAAGGTACATCTAGAGTTTACTGTAGTGCTAGTGCACAATTCCTTGAACATGTAGGATGGGAAAAACTGGAGCAAGATTCAAGCAAGGATGTAATCATAGAAACCTACAAAAGACCAAACCACCATATCAGTAATAAGAAAAGTCCAATTAAAAAGGAAGTACAGGAAGAGCAAATAGGACCAGAACAGGAAGAAATAGATAACCAGGAACAGGTAGTACATGAAAGTCCACCTGTAAGCCCTGTAATACCTAGACATTCAACACGTGAAACCAGATCACCTGACAGGTACCAAGCAAGTGTAGTTTGCCAAGTTAGTAAAGTTCCAACTACTGTGGAAGAACTTAGAATGTATCCTGCAAAGGATCAAGAAAATTGGCATAAAGCAATGGAAAAGGAATTATATTCATTAAAACAGATGGGAGTCTATGAAAATGTTAAATTACCTCCAGGTAAAAAGTCCATTGGATGTAAATGGATATTTAAATTAAAAACTGGTAAAATTGATGATTGATGATTTTGATGGATTGATGGTTTGTTAACTGCGTGTTTTCCCTACTGCTGAGTTGCTGAAGGAAGAAAGGAGGTGTGACTTCTTCATATCTCTACTGCGAGGAGATAGATTACTGGACTGATATTTGTAAGTTTACTGACCTCTCTTTTTCGACACTGGAATTTGCAATTGAATAATCCCCAGACGGACTGAATTAGTGAATGATATATGGACTGTTTGACTATGCTAATACTCTTACTGGAATAAACTATTTAACTAGCACTGTGTATCTGTTTTACTGAGTGTAAGCTACAAAAACGTCTATCTCACATATTTTGCCTGCCTGCCTGCCTGACTGCCATGCAGATTCTGCTAGGGTGTATCCCTAACAATTAATGTTCTCCCCAGTGAAGAAACATCCTCCCTGAAAAATGGATGCAAATAAAGCAGGAACAAAGGAGTTCCAACAACACCTTCAAACCCCTTGGAGGTTTTTTGGTATAGAAAGTCTCGGCCCCAGGAATTGGGAAGGTCATAGGGGTTCTCCCCCCCAATAGAAGATCCCCACAACAGAGGAAGAGCCACTAGATCTCCAGAAATCATGTCGCTAGAAATCAGGTTGTACCATCCACCACACTGTGGGCATCACTGACATCTTTGTTGGGTTTCCCTGTGATAAGATGGGTGACCAGTAAATTGGATCGATGGATGGATGGATCGATCGATAGACAGACAAATAGACAGACAGATAGATATGGATTGATCGATCTCAGCTGCAGACTTTACAGTCCATTCTTTATTTAAAAAACTAAGAAACATCACAATATAAAGAATTTTGGTATATTATAGGATCATTGTAAAATAACACAGGAATGACAAGAAAATAAAAATAAAAATTTCCATCCATTCTATAACTTCCTCCATATCTACCCAACGATCTAGTCCACAAGTTGGCATTTTCCTACTTCTTAATGAGCTCTTATCCCAAAATTAATATTGCTAGAAAAGATGGGAAATGAAATTTCACTTCAGGCCACAAGCAATTTTAAAATCGGCTGCAATTAAGATCAATATATAGGATCATGACATAAAACAAAATTCCAAATACTCTTAACCTTGGGCAGAGATCAAGGGTGCCAATTGTCATTGGAAGACAGGCAACACTAGAGTTAAATGGCATTAACTTAGAAATGGCACCAAACTCCATAGCTCTGAATGACTTTCCCCAGCAATCTCTGGAGACAAGAGGCCATGTTGAAGGACAGCAGAAGTCAATTCCCTGGGTGCTGAATTCTCTTCCCCAGCATCACTTTCTGAACTTGCCCTGACAGGAAGGAAGGACCACAACCACAATTGAACAATGATCCCAGGGGTGTATTTGTAATTTTTACTAACATGTTTTATTCCAGCCTCTCCTCTGCAGATGGAGCCCAGAAAAAGTTCAGGATCCCAAGAGGAGAAGTTGCTTCTTGCTGTAATTATGACCATCTGGGCCTTTGAGACCTGTGATGCTATATCTCCAGTTTTTGACTTTGATGCAGGCATTAGACTGAAGCCACATGCAAAGGATCTTGTATCAGAAAAGGATAAATTCCTTGGGTGAAGCTCTCTGGGACCAAGTTTTGGGACAGGTGCAGGCTCTGCTCTTGATTGCACCTTTCTCTCCTTTGCAGATGAAACTGAGTGATTCTCTGCTTAGATCAGGAAAGCCACTGGCACTTCTCAGAGTCTTTGCATTTTTCCAACTGTTCCTGTTGTTTGTGTTAGAAACAGGAAGTGGATTGATTAATGCCATGAATGATGAACTTTCTACCTCTGCTTCTGCTGCTGCTGGTGTCTCTATCAGTCTATGGAAAGCTGAGAAGGAAATGCCCATTGAGTTTGGAGCACCAGGATGGGTACAATCCATGGAGCTTTTACAGGCCTGGAGACCATCTCATTGGTGTGGTCACAACTGAATCATATGTGTCACCTATAATGCGGCCTTTCAACAGCCCTCCTTCCATACCTTCTCCTAATTCTTGGTAAGTCATGCAGAGTGATGGAGTTGCACTCCCTCCATGTGCAATTCTAACACTCCTTTTCTTCTTATGTCACTTATTTTTGTACTGCAGGACCTGTCTAATTTCCTGAACGATTGTTATTTCCATGGCTTCCCTCTTTTGCTTTATTTTGCTTTATTCCTGTCAAGCAAGAGACCCTACACCATTTCTGACAGATGGCAGTCCAATCTCTTCTTGAAGGTGTCAAGCGATGGCGCTCCCACGACTTCCTGAGGGAACTTCTGTTCTATTGGTTGATTGTTCTCACTGTCAGAAAGTTTCTCCTTATTTCCAGGTTGAATCTCTCCTTGATCAGTTTCCATCCATTATTCCTTGTCTGGTCTTCAGGCGCTTTAGAAAATAGCTTGACCCCCTTCCTCCTCCCTGTGGCAGCCCCTCAAATATTGGAAGACCGCTATCATGTCTCCCCTGGTCCTTCTCTTTACTAGACTAGCCAAGCCCACTTCCTGCAACCGTTTGTTGTATGTTTTAGCTTCCAGTCTCCTAATCATCCTGGTTGCTCTTCTCTGTACTCTTTCTAGAGACTCAACATCTTTTTTGTAATCTGGTGAACAAAACTGGATGCAGTACTCTAAGTGTGGTCTTACCAAGGCTGTATAGTGTGGTATTAGTACGTCCCTTGATCTTGATTTTATCCCTCTGTTAATACAATTTAGGATTGCATTAGCTTTTTTTGGTGGCTGCTGCACACTGCTGGCTCATCTTTAACCATCTTTAATCTTTAAATTACTGGTTATCCACTAAGACTCCAGGATCCCTCTCACAGTTACTGCTATTGAGCCTGGTTTCACCCAGTCTATAGGTGTACTTTGGGTTTTTCTTGCCTAAGTGTAGGACTTTACTTTCCTCTACATTGAATTTCATTTAGTTAGATATGGCCCCGTGTTCTAGTCCATCAAGATCCATCTGAATCTTGAGGCTATCTTCTTGGTTGTTAGCTATTCCTAGATCATTGGATTTGGATCAATGTTGGCCTAAGGCTTAGCAGGTTTGTGAAGGATTATATATTTTAAAAGTATTTGTTGTTGCTGATCACTATAACATGAACATTATTTCTACAATAGGGATATTTCTGAATTAAAAATTACCCAACAATTAATTTTCACCATACAAATGGTCAGCAAGAATTCCCAGCTCCTGCACAATCTCACACTTGGTTACTACATCCATGACAGCTATGGAAGCACCTTCCACAGTTCAGATGCCTTGCTGGACATTCTTTCCACTGGAGAAGCCAATGTCCCCAACTACGGCTGTGGGAGGAAGGAGAACCTCCTGGCTCTGATTGATGGAGCTCTCAGGGTCATCTCCATCCAGATGTCAACATTTGTAGGCACCTACAAAGTCCCACAGGTTTGTGTGTGTTTTTCTCTATCTAGGGTGAGTGAGGTGGTGGGGATGAACAACAGATCCAATATCTTCATAGAATTCAAGAGCAGCTTTTTCAGAATATTAGGGAACATATAAACTATGTTTTAGTTCATCTTCAAATTCACCATTAAGGCCTGAAGAGCCATAAGGTCCCTAGAGGATATTCTACTGAATATTCACCTATTGAAAAACTATCCAGGTTTTGAGGTCCTCCATTAGCATATTCATTTTCACATATCAATAATATCTGCCTTATCCAATTGGAATCAAGTTGGCAATAGTCCTGTCTACGTATAAAAAATATTCAGACCACGAAGAGTATCTTTGGGATGGATAAAAGGAGTTCAGCTCCTGCCCTCATAGATAATTGTTAATTTACACAATTTCTGCTTTGTATAAATTCAGGGTATAATTATTGGGTTAAAATTAAAGTGATGAAACAGACATAGTCCGAAAACAGAAAAAAATTCAGTTAAACACTTATTGGATCATACAACTGTCAATTTGTGTTAGCAGTTGTGGTCTCTTAGTCTCTTGTACATCTAGAGAAGAAGCTGAAAAATTGCTTCACAAAGAATTTGGGATATAGAAGCTGAGAAAGAGGTTTTAGTACTCAAAAATAGCATATAACACAGCCCTATATCTTAGATCCAGACATTTTATCTAACATCTGCAAATTTGAATCTAATTGTTGAAATTGTATGGGTGACACAGAAATTTACATTGCATTTTTTATTGTTTTTTTTTGTTTAATATGATTTTGCGTTCCATTTTTATAGACAATCTTGTTAATATTCTGATATTCTAATATTTAATATTCTAATATGTAATATTCTTAAATATTTTAAACGATGACTAAGGAACGAACTATTCTTTTATATTCATCAAAACAAAATTGGGTTTGTCAATAAGTAATATATTGGAGTTGATCTGGACCACATTATAACACAGCATTCTTCATTACTTTTTCAGATCACTGCTCTAATTCCGTCAGAGGCTCTGAGTGATAAAAGGAGATTCCCCTTTTTCCACCCATTGCTCCCCAAACAAGGGATCCAGTGCCCAGCAATTGTCCAGCTGCTCCTCCATTTCAGATGGACCCTGATTGGCCTCTTTGCTTCAGACACAGAAAATGGAGATAATTTCACGAGGACTTTCCCTCCGATGCTTGTCAGGAATGGAATTTGTGTGGTTATATCAAAACGATTCACAATAACTGGACAAACAGCATCCCTCAGGGAGGCCCTCTCTAAGTGGAGACAAGTCAACGTCTTTGTTCACTTTATGGAATTTATTTGCATCTGGAACAGAATTCTTCCTTTCCATGAAGCACTTATGCATTTGCCAGGACCCATTGAAGGGAAAGTCTGGATCCTCACAAGTTTTGCATGGTATAAAATAAAGAAGCACCGACTTCTCAAATACATCCATAGTATTTGGAACTTTGGTTATCTGAGAAAAAAAAGGCCAACAGATGCTGCCTTTGAACCCCATTTCTTTGTGGAACATCCGTTTCAAGATAATTATTTTCGCTGTTCCCTTTCCAAGCACGTCTTTTCTATCAAAGGCCGCAGAAGATGCACCCAGAAAGCCCCACTGGAGACCCAGGAGAAAAGGAACAGGAAACGGATCGTAAATGACCGTCATCGCTACAGTATCATTCAGACTTTGGCCCAGGCCATGAATGCCGCTTATTCCTCCAGATCGAGGAGGGGAAGGAAGGAGGGAGAAAAGAGGTTGGGGGCTCCGAGGCTGCAGCTGTGGCAGGTATGGGGGGTCCCGATAGGGATCCATTAATCTGAGATCCTTTGGAGAAGGAACCGAAAGGAGAAGGAGGGGAACATCTCAACCTTCTTGTGCTGCAAAAGGTCAACAGATTTGCACCATCTAATTGCTCCTGTCTGACGCTCCGGAATAACAGGGAGCAGATCTGAAGTTTCTGTCTAGCCTCTGTTGGAGAAATCTCCTTCTGGGTTCAGGTGCCAAGTGGGGAAGAAAGACGCTGGAAACATGGTGACTGCTTGGAAGATGGTTTAATGGTGGACAGGAGCACATGCCTTGGTTGAGGAAAGAAGGGTTGAGATGCTGAGAGTGCAACTGTTTGATGCCCTCTGTTGGGATTTGAATTTGAGCTTGTATTCTGATCGGTTGTCAGACTCCCATGGGGCAATGCAGGGCCAACTCTGTAGGCTGTCGTGAGTCCCAGGCTTGGTCGAGCCTGGCTGGATGGTGATGTAATGAAAGGGCTTTGGGCAATTCCTATATAGCTTTACCTGGAGTAGATCTTTGTTATGTAAAATAGAGTGGCCTAGACCAGACTAATGGTCCATTAGCAATTGTGAGGGGGCTGAGTTTCAGCCTCTCTGAGTTTCTACTTTTCTTTTTAGGGGAAATATATTCTGCCTTTTTAGTATATCCTAAAATATTTCATTTTCCTAGGAATGAGAAGGGTTTTAACTCCCAACACCTCTTTCCATCATTGGAAGAGTGTTGAATCCTCCCTTGTCCAATTGAGAGATGTTCTAAGTTGGAGAAGCTGCTCTCATAATCTCCTCCTTGTCTTCTCTCAGGTTGCAGTCAAGTACGATTTTGAGATTGTTTTCATAAACATGTATTTATTTACAAATAACTCAAGATGGCAAATGTCTCCAACACAGCTTCCTCCTTTATCCAGTCCACTTTTAGTACAGTCAGAGACCAGCATTACAATTAATAATAATAATAATGAAGAAAAATAAAAATAAACGACAGTCAATGGGCAGTTAGAGTCTGCCTAGTGCTGAGTCATGTGCGAATATGTGCCAATGTAGCATTACAGTAGAACAGAATTTGGCCCCATTCAGAGAAACTCCTTCCTACTGATCTGATAACTGCAATTGCACATAAAAGAGTTCCATATTTCCCAGATATTTTCTTAGGAGAGGCGTCACAAAGTGAATCCCTGAGTCCTGATAGGAGATGCCGCATAGCAGGCCGTGAACTCACTGGTGGGATTCAAATGTTTTTACTACTCATTCTGTGGGCATGGCTTGAATTTGTGGGTGTGGCTTGGTGGTCACGTGACCAGGTGGGCATGGCTTTGTGGCCATGTGACTGAGTGGGCTGGGCCAGGGGCCATGTAACTGGCAAACCAAATACAATTGGTCCTCGCTTAATGGCCGGTTGCTTAGCAGGTGTTCTAATTTATGACTGATCTCCCCAGAGCTCCTTGACCTGTTTCTGGAATTTTGACAACCATGCATGCACACACACACACACACACACACACACACACACACACACGGCTTTCTAACCCTGCTATTCTTTGATTCTGTAAGGATCTCCTGCTGGAGCAGGGGGTTGGACTAGATGACCTCAGAGATTCCTTGCATGCCAGCCCTAGATTGCTGTGCTGCTTCAAAGAGTCTTCTGAAGCCAGGATGTATGGCCTAACTTCCCCTCCTTTTTTTCCCCTCCTCTCCCTCCTCTCCCTCCCTCCTTCCATGTATTTATCTATCCATCCATATATCTCATTCACTTTCTCCATTCTCCCTCTCTTTCTTTCTTTCTTTCTTTCTTTCTTTCTTTCTTTCTTTCTTTCT